>MJUU01070090.1:96360-127521 GCA_002080025.1 Modiolus philippinarum
GAAGATATGAACATTTGATATCTAGATATGACGTGACTCGGAAACAGCTAATAACAAAGGGCATTTCTCATCCTCGATTTTATGGAAATGTTGTTAAAAAATGTCAAAAACTGATTAATAATCCAGAAAAACTGGGACGTAACTTACATTCTTTACGTAATAGTGGATATCGACGAGATATTCTGAACAAATCCGTTAAATTGGCTTTGGATTCCAGTGACCTGAAGACTTTACATATATACTGGCCTCTCACTGATACTGCCGATGTCTGCTGAAATACATGAAGACTCTTTACCAAACCCTTCGGGAAGTTTTGAGTTTGATTTTTCTTCCGTAGTGCGACATTGTTTTACCAGCAGACTAGATTCCTTGAGCTAGCCGGCAGTTTAGCGGCGAGCACTCTTTGACCCTTCTTTCAAAATAACGTTTTGTCTTATGCTTTTTCTGTTCCAAGATAGTGGTCATTGAGTTAGTAGTCTACCTGGATTGGGTTTTATTCGCGTGTTTATGATACTATAGGGAAACGGGATAGAGAAAGGGGAGGTTTGGGTACCCATAAACCGGTTTAACCCTACCACTGGCTTTTGCTGGTGCCGGTACCAAGTCCGGCTATCCCGAGTTCCTATCGTTATTTATGTTTGTCTCTTGTTTTCATTATTGTTTTTCTGGTGCAGTTTGCTTGTAAATTGTGGCATGTGATTGTAGTTCCTGGCCATTGTAGGTGTTTGCTGTTTCAGAATGATAAATTATCTTAAAACCAATTTTAAACCCCAACCCTTTGCCATATATGTCTATGGGGTGCTTCTGTAGTTGCCATTCTTATTATTTTTGAAGCCAGGATTTATGAAAGTAAAAACATGTCTTGTCTCTATTTCAAGTTTGATCGAACGGAGTTTTGGTTTCAAGAATCGTTTAATCAGTCTTAGACGGGGGTATGATACGCTCCTGGCACAGTACTGGGTTGAGAATTTCTTTTCTTTGCTTACAACCTTTCCATAGCAATTGCTGTCGAGTTACCACAAGACATTACCGCAATGGGAGGTGAGGTTTGGCGCGCCATAAAACTGGTTTATCCCTCCATTTCTTTTGAAACGCCTATAACAACTCAGAACCATTGACAATTTGTTCAGTAATTTTGTTATTACCCACATTCCCAGTATTCTTCCTTTTAATTTTAACGTTAATTATATTAACCATTTTAGAGACTTCAATATTACTTATCTAAACAAACGTATTTTGTCTTTAATTAATTAGTCGAATAATTTGACGTGATGTTTATTGAGCCTCTAAAATTTTATCGAATTTGAATGTGACATGCAGCGATACCTAAAAATCGAACATAATAGTAGGCACTGTAGAAGAACTGAACATCATACAGATAATTGTCTTTGCATATGAACGAAAAAAGATGTCGCTCTAAACTAGATAAAATCACCTCCATTGTATATTTTTGTAGGCCGTGGCTATTTTTCAGGCTATCCGGAAAAATAGGTAAAAATGTCTATTCTTCTGGCCAAAAATAAAATGCACAAATTATTCGATTAAAACAAAAACAAATACATTTTCCTTTAGAACAATAATAAATCTTATTAATTTACCTTAACTTGGTTTCCCTTTTGATACTGATAATTTTTGCGATATCGTAACTATTAATTTTTATCTGAATTTCAATGGCCGGAAAAATGGACATTTTTGTCTATTTTTCCGGACAGCCGGACAAATAGTAAAATTTGAAAAATTTGCCATAAATGATACATATAACAACAAATTATTTTCACATTTATCAATATCCAACGGCTTTACTTTACTTTAAACTAACTTTTATTTCAGAGAAATTGTAAATCGACGACTTAAATTATATGTTCCTGATTCAAATGTTACAAATTATCAAAAACTTTTCTCACTGTCAAACTATCGGAAAACTAGACTTTTTTTGTCTATTTTTTCGGCTAGCCGGAACTATAACCACTTCGAGTTTTTGTATCGATCCTTTAATACATTACAGTAGGTAGATTTTGCTTGTTCGTGTTCATTCCTATATATTATTGATATTTAACAGTTTTCAAACTTTCTGAAAATACACGTTTCCTGTATATTATGAACCATGAAATACGCGTACTCGCATCATAATGATCGTTATCCTATTTGATCTTCGTTTAAATGATATAATAATTTCCTCATCATATATTAGTAATATCAAATATTACTCCATCATCACTATTCTTATATTTTATAAATTTTCAGCTTTACTTCCCTTATCATTTATTTAGTCATAATTTATTTATCGTAATGTTACTGTCAGTAATAATGATTTGCATTGCTGCAATATCGGCAAGACTTCATCTTTTCAAGGAAAAGGGTAAGTTTGAAAAATATTTGTTAGAAAATCAACTTAAATGAGGTTCTTCACTGATTAAGGTCTAAGACTCCAATAAATATTTTCCATAGGAAACCATAATAACATTTCATGAATAATCTCGATGAACTGAAGTTCACTTTAATTGGCAACATTGTTGCAGAAGAGTGTCAGGCCTCAAGAGAAATTTCTATCGCGTCTTCAAACTGGAGTATGAAAACTTTCAATCTTAAAAGTCAATTCTTTGTGAATGCTATCTTTGAATTGCTTTCTCATACATCAAATATGGTGAAAATCATGTTATTTTAAGCTCTTTCTTATATATTTTGATCATGTCATTCTATCAAGTTCTGTTAATAATTATCACTATGATCATTTTTGCAACCCATAGATGACACATTTTGTGTAATCTTATGATCGTCTGCGTCTGACAATCCCATTGGTCGGTTTGGTAACGAAGACAAAACCTGCCAATAAGAAGTTGGTAGCCAAAAATTAGCAATGCAAAAAACACTGTTCTTATATTTGCTGCATATGTCCTTCTGCCTACCTATTTGAAAGAATCACCTAGAAATTTAGGTACCATACAAAACGTTTTTAAGTTAACATATGTGTTTTGGAGTTTACATACGTGTTATGGTCTCATGTTCATTTACTCTTTATCCCTTCGTAAAATATTTAATACAGGAGTTTGTCTTTTAATGCAGTGTTGAGTTGGTAAAACAATTTTCCGTGTTAGAGATGTATGTTCTTTATTTTTCTTAGATGTGGTGTATTTGTACATGGATGATATCTTATGTGTACACTTTGCTCATTTACTATTATCTAAATTTATGTAAATTCTACAACTTAAGGATTAACTCCCTCCATCGAAGTTTTGTCCTTAGCTATATTTGATATTACTGATTGTTCATATTTGTTTGGTTTTATGCGTTTTAAACATTTTTTTGAAATTATGGATTTCCTATGTTTAGGTTCTAGTGCTCCTGATGAGGAATTAATTTCCGAAATGGCCATACAGCTCATTTAAATTATTGCAGTTGGAGTTTACATAATTTATGTGTTATGGTCTTATGTTCATTTACTCCGTATCCTTTCGTGAAATATTAAAAATAAGCTGATTTTTGTCATCAATGTCATTTAAGTGTAAAGTATGGTTGAACCAACCTTCAATTGTTGTCCGACTTTCTTATTCAACACAAAAATTATTTAGGGGACATTAGCTCTTCTTCAGAATTCAAACATTATATATGCTTGCTTATGGTTATTGGTAGAGCGTATGCTGACGAAAATCATCACTGGAGTGTGGAAATAGCCTTGAAAGTGAGTAGGTGTACGAGACATTCAACACGGACCTTAAAGCTTAGCTAAGGGGCAAGTATTCCAACATACACTAAGTCAACTTATGCAGAAGAAATAATAAAAGGGATAATGTTTCTTATCGATAACCTTATCATATTAGTATAGGGTGCATTCGGATACATATCATATGAAAGGTTATTTCGGTCAGTTTCATGATGAGAAAAACAAATGAAGTTTTAAAGTCGTTCCCATGAGTTATAAAGCCGCTCTTATGAGTTGTAAAGACAATTTCTTAACTTCTAAAAGTCGTTTCCATGAGTTTCTTAGTCGTTCCAATGAGTTGTGAAGTCATAACAGCGAGTTGTTAGGTCGTTTCGACAACTTCTAAAAGTCGCTCCCACGAGTTTGTTCAGTTGTTCATAGGAGTTGTTTACTAGTTCCCACGAGTTGTTTAGGCGTTCCCATGAGTTGTTAGTCGTTTCCAGGAGTTGTAAAGTCGTTTCAAGTTGTTAAGTCGTTTCTATGAGTTGTTTAGTCGTTCCTACGAGTTATGAAGTCGTTCCAATGAGTTTCCACGACTTACCAAGTCGTCTTAACGAGTTTTTAGTTGTTCCCAAGACTTATTAAGTACATTGTATTTCCCACGAGTTATTAACTGTTGGTCTCATACAAAAGCCTGGTTGGTCATTTTAGTATTCATACTTTAGTATGTAGGCATTAATTCGCGAATTTTTATTGAAGGTCTAACTTGTGATGAAATATGTGCACAATTTAGCCCTATTAAATGAAATTATTATTACGATTAAAAATTGACAACAAAGAATTTCAACCTTTTTATCAAAAATATGTATTAAACTCCTGTAAACGACTTAACAACTCGCGAGAACGACTAAATAAGTCGTGGGAAAGACTTCAAACTCGTATGAACGACTTAACAAATCATGGGAACGACTTAATTACTCCCGGAAACGACTTTTTGAGTCCTTGGAACGAGCAACAATCATGGGAACTTTATAACTCATAGGAACGACTACACAGCTCGTGGGAACGGCTTAGATATTTTTTTCTCATCATTAAAATGGCCAAATTAAGCTTTCATAATTTCATACTTACATGACAATGATATTTTTTTTCAAACTAAAATTTGATATAACCAATCAAAATTAAAAAAAATGAGATAAGAATTTAAAAAAAAATCCGTCAAAACAATACATCGTAACGAGATAAGGTTCTAATAAAATTCTAAAAAAGAAAACAATGCGTATTCCTTTCAGTTGAGTGGAATAAAACAGCGGAATACTGTCAGGTGCCTACAGTAGATGAAATTAAGTCTAACAAGCATTTATTACCAGAGGAAGAATTTATAGCGTGGACGGCGTCGACAGTTAACGATACGACTTGGGCTTATTTCTATGGTAGGATTTTTTTTATTTGCAATAAATAAATAAAGTTGAAGCACAAATATCAAGCATATACAAGGTTGAATTTGATATCCAATACCTACAAATCGTGACAAAAAGAACATTTAAAATTAAAAATCTATATTTAATCCTGATAAATTTTAATTCTACTCGCAGATAAACAAACGACCCTCAAAAATACCATCTGCATGCCATCATGATTAATTCTATGAATTAATTTAAATTCAAATTTTATGAAAATTTGTTTGCAGTCGAATTGCAAAATACAAAAATTTCAGTAAATACATGTATAATTTCTTGCGATGATAATAATTTGTCATATGATTCAATGCTTAATTCAGTAAATTCTATATGGTCTTGTGTCTTGTGTATGAAATGTGCAGACAATGATTAAACAATATCTTAATATGTATAATACACTGATTCAAAAACAAAAAATCGCTTTGAAGAAAGTTCATTAGACTAATTCCTTGAAACTTTCACGTTATTTCGTTTCAATGATATATCAACATTATTTGGTTTTCACGGCAAAAATATCCCTTGTGATTGATATACCTATTACTTTTAAGGAGTTCACTATTTGTTATTGTATCAACGATATGTTTCTTTGTCAGGTATGTTCTGTGATTGTATTTGCTTGGCCCCTATGGGCTTAATTTGCAAATTAATATTATTACTATTCAATCTGATAATAAATAGGATTAAAAAAAATGATTTCTTGCAAGAAAATTAAACAAGAGCCTGTATCGCTCACCTGGTCCTTGATTAAGATAGGCATTTTATGTTAAAGCCCATATACATGTATATAATAAAACTATAGTTCCAATATCCCAATTAGTTTTAGAGGATAAGACGTCTGTTGGTGTTCCCCATGGGTCCAATGTTAAAATATGTACCCTGCTGGCAGCCATCTTGGATAAAATGGGAACCTGAGAAAAAAAAACATTTTTCTTTTCAGGGATCCACATAAACACTATTTTGACCAAGTTTGATTCCATTGGCTCAGTAGTTTCAGAGGAGAAGATCTTTGAATGAGATTCTCATAGGGTCCAATGTTAAAACTATCTTCCCTGCTGACGTCCATGTTAAATACAGCGCGGACCTGAAAAACAGCTTTTTTGTAAGGGACCACCAAAGGGCTATTGTGGCCAATTTTGGTGCCAATTGTTTTAATAGTTTCAGAGGAGAAGATCTATGAATGTGTTTTTACCATAGTATCCAACGTTAAAACTATGTTTCCCGCTGGCGGCCATCTTGAATATCGCGTGGACTTGAAAAACAGCTTTTTTGTAAGGGACCACCAAAGGACTATTGTGGCCAAGTTTCATGTTCCCCGCTTGTGGCCATCTTGGATATTGAGGGAACCTGAAAAACAGCTTTTTTGTAAGGGACCACCAAAGGACTATTGTGGCCAAATTTGGTGCCAATTGGCATAATAGTTTCAGAGAAGATCTTTGAATGTGTTTTTACCATAGTGTCCAACGTTAAACCTATGTTTCCCACTGGCGGCCATCTTGAATATTGCGTGGACCTGAAAAACAGCTTTTTTGTAAGGGACCACCAGAGGACTATTGTGGCCAAGTTTGGTGCCAATTGGCTTAATAGTTTCAGAGGAGAAGATCTTTGAATGTGTTTTCCCATAGGGTCCAATGTTAAAACTATGTTCCCCGCTGGCAGCCATCTTGGATATCGCGCGGACCTGAAAAACAGCTTTTTCGTAAGGGACCACCAAAGAACTATTGTGGCCAAGTTTGGTTCCAATTGGCTAAGTAGTTTCAGAGAAGAAGATCTTTGAATGTGTTTTACCATTCCAACGTTAAAACTATGTTCCCCGCTGGCGGCCATCTTGGATAATGCACGGATCTGAAAAACAGCTTTTTTGTAAGGGACTACCAAAGGACTATTGTGGCCAAGTTTGGTGCCAATTGGCTTAATAGTTTCAGAGGAGAAGATCTTTGAATTTGTTTTCCCATAGGGTCCAATGTTAAAACTATATTCCCTGCTGGCGGCCATCTTGGATATTGCGCGGACCTGAAAAACAGCTTTTTTGTAAGGGACCACCAAAGGACTATTGTGGCCAATTTTATTCCCAATTGGCTAAATAGTTTCAGAGGAGAATATCTTTGAATGTGTTTTCCCATAAGGTCCAATGTTAAAACTATGTTTCCCGCTGGCGGCCATCTTGGATATCGCACGGACCTGAAAAACAGCTTTTTGGTGAGGGACCAACCAAAGACTATTGTGGCCAAGTTTGGTGCCAATTGGCTTAATAGTTTCAGAGGAGAAGATCTTTGAATGTGTTTTCCCATAGGGTCCAATGTTTAAACTATGTTCCCCGCCGGCAGCCATCTTGGATATCGCGCGGACCTGAAAAACAGCTTTTTCGTAAGGGACCACCAAAGAACTATTGTGGCCAAGTTTGGTGCCAATTGTCTTAGTAGTTTCAGAGAAGAAGATCTTTGAATGTGTTTTCCCATAGGGTCCAATGTTAAAACTATGTTCCTCGCTGGATGCCATCTTGAATATTGCACGGAGCTGAAAAACAGTTTTTTTGTAAGGGACCACCAAAGGACTATTGTGGCCAAGTTTGGTGCCAATTGGCTAAATTGTTTCAGAGGAGAAGATCTTTTAATGTGTTTTCCCATAGGGTCCAATGTTAAAGCTATGTTCCCCGCTGGCGGCCATCTTGGATATCGCGAGGACCTGAAACCAGCTTTTTCGTGAGGGCCCACCAAAGGACAATTGTGGCCAAGTTTGGTGCCAATTGGCTTAGTAGTTTCAGAGAAGATCTTTGAATGTGCTTTCCCATAGGGTCCAATGTTAAAACTATGTTCCCCGCTGGCGGCCATCTTTGATAATGCGCGGACCTGAAAAACAGCTTTTTGGTAAGGGACCACCCAAAGACTATTGTGGCCAAGTTTGGTTCCAATTGGCCCAGCAGTTTCAGAGGAGAAGATCTTTGAATGAAAAGTTTACGCCGGACGGACGGACGACGGACGCAAAGTGATAGCAAAAGCTCACCCTGGCATTAGCCAGGTGAGCTAAAAAGAAGTAATTAAGGTGAAAAAATCTCGTTTTTGAGATATAAGTGATTGATAGTTTCAGAGCAGAAATTCCAGTAAGGTCCCTATGTTACACAATGTTCCGCATTTGCGGCCATCTTGGATGAGGTCGGATGATAAAAATCACAATTTTTGGAAGGGAATATCAAAGGACTTTTGTGACCAAGTTTGGTTAATTCTAGCCTGCTAAGTAGTTTCAAAGAAGAAGACCTTTGAATGCATTTCCTATAGAATCCCTATGTTCAACTATGTTCCCTCTGGCTACCATTTCAGAAGAGGTACGAACATAAAAATCACTCACAAAAATTTGAAAGAGACCACATAAAGACTATTGTGACCAAGTTTGGTTCCAATTGATTAAGTAGTTCCAGAGGAGATCTTTCGCTGGCGGCCATCTTGGATGAGGTACAAAAATAAAAATCTTTGAAGCAAACCTTCCAAGGACTATTGTGACCAAGTTTGGTTCCAATTGGTTAAGTTGTTTGACAGGAGACAAAATCTTTGAATGCTTTTCCATAGGGTCCGTGTTTTGAAAAATCTTCGTCGCTGGCTGATATCTTAGATTTAATACACACTTTTCATAGGGCTTATGTTCCCAAGTTTGGTTCCAATCGGCATAGTATTTTCAAAAGGTCTTTGAATATGCTTCCCAAAAGGGTCGAACGTCAATTTTAGTTCTTCACGGGCAGCCATCTTGGATAAGGTCTGACAGTTTGACCTTGTTCAATAAAATGTAGTCCTTGACGTGCTGAATATCTTTGCAATTTAAACTTGACCCCTACCTCAAAACATTTTAAAAATATAAGACGAAATGCATCAAATCATGAAAAATTTTATCAAAAAAGAGCAATTACTTCTATGTGAGTATTCCGATTTTCTTCAAAAGTTCCATGTGGGTAGATCTTAATACTGTGAAAGTACTATTGTTCGTGGGGTACCATTTTTTGTAGATTTTGTGCTTGACTTAAAACACGAAATTTGATACCTAACGAAATACAAATCTCCCGTTGATCTGTACTGTGGAAAGTCTAAAACAAGGAATTTAAGAACCCATGAACTTACGACTTGTCTGCAATCCACGAAAATTGGCATCCACGAATAAAAATACTTTCACAGTATCATAAAGATTTTTGCAGAAAAATTTAACCTTTATCTCAAACTGTTTTTGAAATATAAGATAAAATGTATAAAGTCATGAAAAATTTTACCAATAAAGGGCAATAAGTCCTTTATAGGTATTTAGATTTTCTTCAAAATTGCAATGTGCGTAAATCTTTACATGCGTAACATTTTGGCAATTACAATTAACCTCTATCTGTTACAGTTTAAAAAAAAATTAAAAAGCCATTAAAATCTTAAAAATTATACGCAAAAAGGCCAATAAATCTTAAATGGGCCATCAGATTCTCTTCCAAATCGCAAGGTAGGTAGATCTTGCCATGATTTTGGTCTTATTTGTATCAGTTTCGAAATGGCCATATGCAGAACATAAATTTACAGCAACTTCGGGATTTTGTTATTTAACTCCATGTCAGATTTTTTACTTTTGCAACAGTTTTTTAGTTTTTGCCAAAATCAGCAATTTCCCTCATGTTCTATTTTTAAATAAAACCGCCATGTTGTTTGGTCCTCGAACTAACCGAATATCATATTTAAAATACATACACTAGTGATGATCGAGGCCAAATAGTTACAGAGGAAAAGAGTTTTGAACAAATGTTTACGCCGACAGCCGCCGGACGCAAAGCGATGGAAAAAGCCCACTGTCGCCAGGGAGCTAAAGAAAAGTGAGACAATTAGCACAGATTGAGAGTAACCCTCATCCTATGGTTTTCCTGTACCCTCGACACAGCTCCATTTTATTGTTAATACATCAATCCAATTATTTGAGTCGATAAATAGCAACGTTAAAAAAGCTCTTTATTACCGACTCAAATATTTTTTTTATAATTGTGAGGATTTGTTTTTTTTCTCTTTTTATAGGGACACCTTCTAAACCGATGGAAATGTTTTTCCATTACTTTTTTACCTCATTTACTTGATCATTTTACTTAATTGATGTGGTTTTGTCTTTAAAATGAGTCATGGTACGTAGCTCAATAGATTATATTTCTTTAAAATGTTTACAATTATGTACAAAAGATTAATAAAAAAAAATAACAAAGGTAACTATAAATTTAGTTTTTTGTGAAAATTGAATGTCACTTTTGGACTTTTTAAGCTTGCATGGATTTATCAATACAGACGAAAGACTCTATAGAGGTATATCAGGAGCTAGACAGATACTTTCCACTTGATACATGGACTGTTCGAAGCGATAATATTTTTGAGTGTCAGGACTATTGTAAATGGCACGGAAATTACTTCGTGTACTATGTAAGTATACTGAATTCCCAAGATAAATATTTTGATTAAATTTTATCATATTGGATTTCATCGCCCTTTTTTGCCTAACGTATAACTTAAGAACAATTCTATGGCACATATGTCTTTCTTTCAATCTCTCGCGCATGTATAAATATAAATACGTATTTGTGGTAGATTTTAATTGCAGTTTGACATTTATAATGAATACAAACAACACAAAC
This sequence comes from Modiolus philippinarum, assembly GCA_002080025.1. Taxonomy (NCBI): domain Eukaryota; kingdom Metazoa; phylum Mollusca; class Bivalvia; order Mytilida; family Modiolidae; genus Modiolus; species Modiolus philippinarum. Next base: position 107,090 of record MJUU01070090.1, read on the forward strand.
GTTGATCAAAATTACACAAATTCGATCATTTTTGTCCATTTAAAACAATGGCTTAAGAGATTGACCGGTACAAATAATTTGTTGAGGTTTTCAGTGATTCCGATCTTTATGCTGCGATACAAAATGGTTACAATGGTTACAAAATGGTTGCAAAATACATGCTCTTGGGAACTGTTTTTTAAACATTTTTGTTGCGAGTAATCTGATAGGTATTGTGAGGGTTAAGTCATTTACCCCACCATTTTTTTTAATGCCTTTACCAAGTCAGGACAATTTTGTCCGTTGTTTTGCGTCTGTTGTAATTTTTTTTCGCCGTTCGGATTTCGGTTCTTGACAATTGTATTCGGTAATTTTGTCATTACCCTAGTTTGATAGAGATTTCTTAATACGATGCTGTTTACGAACGTTCGGAGCCTGAAAGACAGGTGACACTTTTTGTGAGTGAAGCTTGGAGAAACATTTGAAAAAGGGCCAAAATATTTACATTGTAATCGTATCTCGACAGGCTATAAAAATTATTTCCGAAGCTGATTTTTTTAGGCCTAAACTCCTAATACATGTACGTAAAATTGTATGAATATTTACCTTACATGATTGAATAAGTTTACATAAATTAAAAAGTTGTCCTTCAAAACTTATTAATCCGTTGAACAAACCTTTTCATAAAGGATATAAATACAGCATTGTTGTTAAATCTTTACTTCTGTTTTTTGTTGGCAAAAATATAGAATCATCTCCTAAATGCTTTACACCATAACTAAATTTAAACAATTTTTCATATTGGCAGTCTTTGGCATTGCACAATATCATGTTCTTCTCTCATAATTGATGACGTTGTTATACCAAATCAATTTAGAAGTATTTCAATTGAATGTTCATATGTAAGAAGGCTTGATATCATAGTCAACGGAAATTATGTCCTTAGCTAGCTGTCAGTAACTGTGAGCATTTGTCCGGACAGTACCTGTGTGTATTGTCTTCATGTTTTATGTAGTTCAATGTAAGGGTACTCGTCTTGATAAGTTGGACTTTTTTCTAGTTTAATTTTTACTGTGAGTCTTTTTGTGTATTTATTTTTAGCTATTCACTACACATAGGGGGAGAGTTTGGATCCAAGAAAACGCGTTTAACCCACCGCAATTTTTGCGCCTGTCCCAAGTCAGGAATATGTTGGTCATTGGCTTGTCCTTGTCTTCTTATAAAATTTTAGTTTCTTGATATTTGGGTTATTGGATGTGGTTTGTTTCCATTACATTAATTTATTCACTTTTTTTTACCTTTTTGGGGCCTTTCAGGGTTTGCTATATGGTGTGAGGTTCCTCACTGTGTTGAATACCGTACGGTGACCCCTAAATGCTTTGTTTTGGGTCGTTTTAACCTGGATATGGGGTGCTGTCTCCTTGACATTTACCCCATTTCCTTTCTTTTTCATATTAAACCCAATATGTTGAGTATTCCTTCATTTAAAATCGCAGTATCTATATACTCAAAAGCAGCAAATTGAATTTCTCATGTTAATCCATTAAAAAATCTTCGATATTTATCTGTTAGTTTCAATGCCATTTAACTCAAAAGCAGCAAATTGAATTTCTCATGTTTAATCCATTGACAAGTCTATCATGTTATATTTATTATTTAGGAAAAAATATGGTGCAAGTGCATTTACAGATTAGACTTTCTCCCAGTTTCGACAGACAATCCAAGCTGTGTTAAGAAATGCTCAGACCAAGATGCATATTGTTCATCAAAAAAGGGACTTCCTCTCTTCAAATTAAAAACAGGTATTGTAATAAAACTTAAGATTAACTGGGCGGAGTTTGCCTTAAACTTTGAACTGGGGTAAATCTACTTTCTCAATGTAGTGCCAACATTAGGTGTTAAAAGATTACAATCAAATATCATGTAGTCATTTGTATAGTGAACAATTTTCAAAAACAAATAGTTGTAATTTGTATGCCCCAAGATCTAAATAGGAACATTCACCAATCAAACAATTATTGATCTATTAAAAAGATCACGCTGCATTTGGTCTATTGTACCTATTGCTGTTTTGAAATGATCAAATCCTGAATGACAAGTAACTCCGCCCAGTCAATCTAAACTTTTCTTACAATATTTTTGGCTAAAAGCCTGTTTCCAAATCTGTGATAAAAACGATTAATATTTATATAATCTTGTTCTTTGTTCCTTCGGTATTCTACAGCCTTGTTTTATATATTAATTACTCTAACATTTAGTAATGTAACTACAAATAAATGTTCGCGACAACAAATATGCTGGTTTTTCTAATATAATAATTGCTTCATTTATGAAATTGAAGACAATCAACGTTACCAATTAGTGTAGGTACTTCAATTGAAATTTGAAATTGTGTATATAAATTTGAAATTGACATTGATATCAATTATTTGTTTAATCGATTTCCGTGGTAATGTCTGTACTCGGTACTCATACTCTGATAAAAGTATGATACTACGACCTGCTTGAGGTCCAAAAATTAACTGCATTTGTAGTGTTTGAATTGAAAATATTTCTGTGATACATAGGGTTGTTCATCAAGCACATGTTTTACCGAAATCTTAGGCATAACACTACCTGATTTTTTTCCAAACGTTCATCAATTTGAAAGTTATGTTAATTGCAAATTAATTATCAAGTCAAAATCCTTATCTACAATGTACAACAAGGTACAAAGGTCATCAAAATTTTCCTAGATATTATACATATAGTCGGATCTTTATTGTCTCATAATTTTCTATTACGGTTTACCAATATATACCTTGGGGCCTGATTAGTTAAGAAAGTTAGTTTACCTGTACAATCACTTTAGCCTATCACCTCTGCATTACCTGTACAATCATTGTAGCCTATCACCTTTGCCTTTTGAGTGTACGCCCCTATTTGTAAATCAGAAAAATGGTATACTCGACTTACGTGATAAGGTACGTCAGTTAACCACCAAAGATCTGTTGGTCTAGGGGTACTGCGGCTGCCACGATATAGTTGAAATACAAGAGCACTTTGGTGAAATATTCGTTCTGCCAATTTTTATTTATTTTGGTAGAAGTAAATAGACTGGAAATCGATCTTGTCTTTTACATTTTCGAAAAAAAAAATGTTTAAAGCCGCTTTATTTTCATAAGAACTTCTTGTTGTTGTGGCATTGTTTAACTGTTTTAAATAAATTTCTTCGCATCGTTCATTCTTGGAAGATATATTTCTAAAATAATCTTTAATTCACTCAAATATTTATTGCATGCAGTGTTGTTTTGATTCAAACAATTACCTCCTGCCATTACAGTTAAGTTGGTTAAATGCTTTGAGACCGCATTCAAGCTACAATATTAAGTCTACATTTTACGAGGAGCAAATTATGCTTACCCTTCTGCAGCACCTGATGAAAGTTTTTGTAGGGGTTCACACTACTGGTTCTTTATTTTTGTGGCGTTCTTTTTCATTTTCGTTTATTATTGCTTTGTCTTTGTTTTATGTTGTCTTAATTCGTGTTGGATATGAATTGCTGTGATTTTTGATATTGGAATATTGAATTCCCCTTTCATCTTTTTATACCCATCCCAAGGCTTTAGCGGGCGATAAATGTATGCCCATTCGTTCGCCGCCATAGGGCACCTACTATATGCCAACTCCTCCTCCCAGACTACTTGATGAAATTCACTGAAACTTTCACAGAATGTTAAGTACGAATGGCATTGCGCACCATCTATTTGAAAATTTGATTTTTTCTGGAATTCAACGGTAGCGGGGGTATGATATTGGTTAGCTTTCCTCACAGTTTTTCTAGTTGCTTCGGTATTCATTTGCCGAATCATTTAAAATATTCCTTTCATTATCGATACCCATAAGAATAAATACAGTTAGGTTAAAAACAGGGTATTTCGTCTTAACTATCAACCACTTTTGTTTTCCATTTTGCTCATTGGATCACGTATCACACTGTTAAATACGAGCAATCATCAGCTCATCTGACAGATTAAGAAACATAAGTAAATGTTTGAAAAATAGGTAACAACGTTAAAAAATAAAATTAAATAAATGAAAACACTCTAAAAGTATTTAACGCAACTGCTTGGATTCTTCAAGCCGTCTACATATTCGGATATTAAGTTGATTAGTGTGAAAAAATATCAATCACAGTGCATTGAATTGCTTTAAAAAAAACAAAACAAAACAAATAAAAAACTCCGTGAACTATATTTGTAAATCAAAAATGAGAATATTCAGTGCTACCTCAGATATTACTTAGGTAGGTTCCTACATGCTTTAAAACATGTAAAACGTATCAGTTGAACTACCAAAGTTGATTTTGTCATATTGAAAAATCTGCCTTTTTGCTCATTTACATATTTAATTCTTGGATCAAATTCCATTGAAATGAATGGGCACAATTTTGAAAAAAATACTTTTCTTATTTAATACAAAGTGAACTTAGATAGGACATTTGATATACAATCAAACGAATCATTAACGTTGGAGGGAATATCGAAGTCCAACAACCATAAAATAATTTCGAAGATCGAGACCTAATCATCCTGTTATAAGTATTTTGTAAAAATGGCTGAAAACGTCTTTTTTATTGTCCAAGTATACGTACAAAGTCATTACAAAGATCCATGGTAAGACAAAAAAAAACTTTGAATGACAAAGAAAATCCTACAACAAACCTTATTTATATACTATGTAAACTCGAGGTTCCCATTGGAGATAAATACGTGCAAATTTTAAGATGTCTAATTTTATAAAACGAGCATTATCACTTCAAATTCTCGATTTACAAACAAATGTTTCGACATTGAAAACGTCACAAAGAATTCTCGCTGCGATTTTAAAAAGAATAAAATAACGGATAAGACCTATCGTCCGTTTTGTAGCAATGAAAGCTTATTAACAAATTCCTCGTTGCGGAAAAAAAGTGTTACGACACGTAATCCTTTTTCCTAATTTAAATACAATGACTGTGCATGTAAAATGGTCATTATTTCTCCATATGTTCCACTGTAATGATTGCATTCATTCTTTTCTTGTAAAAATGAGCTCAATATTTTGTTTCATCATTGCTAATACCGTCTTCTGCAAAAGGCTGATACTGATTTTCTGGGAGTTTTTTTAATGAAATATATTTCAGGCAAAAACATAGATGCTAACATAATATTCAATACCAGCTACAAACATCAATGTATTGCAATGGTAGGCAGCAACATGACTGTGAAGAATTGCAGCTTGGAAACAAATACCATCTTTTGTGAAAGAAGTAAGTTATTAAACCAAAACCTGTTTCAGGATTGGTTTCAAAATAAGTATATCGACTAACGAATACCGAGGCAAACAGGCACGAAAAGGGGAAATTTAAGACTCAAAATCAAAAACACGCAAATTCATATTTAACAAAGATAACAGGACAGATACTAGTTAACCCTGCAAAAACCAGAGATATTATTAGGTATTCAAGAAGAGTAAGTGCGATGTACACTATGCATACAATGTAACATCGATAACACCGCCAAAAAACAAGTGTGAGTCATAGTTGTATCACCTTAAAAATGTCTATACTCATTTGATAATAGAAACGTTGTAGGGATCTGTAAATTTGAGGTAACGACTATTACTATAGCAACAGTGTTTGCACATAATTTTAGTGTATAAGTTTTTTATCTGTTGACAAAATCTTTATATACAATATACAGAGATCAGTGGGGATAGCAATTAACTAAATACCGAACTTGGTGAAATTTAGTTTCTACATATGGCCATTTCGACAACTTATGTTTCTTCAATACAGATAAAATCTAAACTTTTTGAAGACCATAAATTGAAATGTGTTTAAAATTTGATAGAGAACAAGTAACACATATGTTCTAAATGGAAAGCCAAAATCAGCTAATGAATGAGTTGTGAAATGTAGACGCCATATGCTGGAGATGTGGGAATATTATTCCTTAAAATCAAGAACTATAGGTTGTTGTTGCAATTCCATCTGTAAAAATGAATTTCGGTATATCGTTGACTTTGTATTTTTTTTAATTGGTTACTTGATCATATCAATAAGAATCGATGCTTTCACATTGACTACATACTATTATTGTAACGGCTTTTCAATAAAATAAAAAAATAGCTGGTTTTCAAACTACATATCAGAGTTGTAAACTTGTCTTTTTGTAAATATCCGTTTTACGATTAGGGAAAGTCAAATTAAGATTTTAGAGAACAACCAAAAATATTATTTCATTGGCTGATTGAGATTCTTTATGACATCCTTAAACTATTGCCAAAAAAATTAGGACAAATAAAATTTGACTGATTTCAGAATAGAAGCTTTTATATAGTGCAGATGCATACTAGGCTCAAACATTTACAATTTTTCATAACCAAACGATTTCAACCATTTCTATATAAAAAAGCGAAATACCTCGACGGGGTGCACCTATAATGGAAATAAACATCGGGTTCGACAATCAGAATACACATGCTTTTTTCTGTCCATTGATTATTGTGAATTATTTTACATTTTGATACAAAGACTTTTTCTCTACGTCCAGTAATCAGTGGTCAAATCACATTCTACAACACCGCCAGTGATTTATCTAACTTCACTGGCATACCATGAATAATTGTTTTCATTCGTATATATATATATATATTTGTTTGTTTATTACAGATGTTAGTAATACTGGTTATGAATCAACTTGGATAGATGCAGTAAATAATTGTCCACTTCTCCCTTTACATGGAACAGATACGTGGCTTAGATATTTCAAGTTTAAACCACTAGAAATCGGTATTTTTCTCAACATTAGTAACACTATTGCATCCTTTACTTTTTTGTCGTTTGTTTAGGTTTGGTGTACATTTACTAATTTTTTGCGATTTCCTTTACCGTGATTAAAATGTATTTAAAAACACAGAACATATAGAAGAGCAATATGTAGCTAAATCTTTAAATTTCAAATCTAGGGAGTAAACCAACTTTATAGAAAAAAATTCTAATCAGCAATGAAAAGATATTGAGTGAATTCACATGAGACAAAGTCTCTACAAATAAGTAGTAGATCCAAGCAAAGCGACAACGCTTTAGTTGTTGTTCTTCAGTGAACATGAAGCTTTCAACAATGAGTTTTGCCTTACCTGACAGTAAGTTCAAGACGGTCCCTAGAATCGGTCTGAGTGGAATTCTATGCTAAATGTCGAACAACGCTTTATCTTGGTTGTTTCTGGTTTTTATGCCACTTTAATCAGAGCATTCAAAAACTTATCTTCTATTTTACAGTAAATGTACTTATGTTTGGTAAATGCTCTTTGTGATTCATTGTGTTACAGTTGTTATACATTGAATTGGAAGACTATCAGTTTCATGCACAGTACACTCAACACATATGAAGAAAAAACGACACGACACTTTATATGACGTGTGGAATTTATTTATAAGATATGTCAACAATTTACTGAGAAAATGAATTATTGACGTAAGAAATGACAAAGGTATATTAAAACTTAAAAGCAATTATGATCACGAATTTTTTTACGTGTTTCAAATAAATTTACGCAAGACTCTGATTGGTAAAACAAAATCAGTCGACAAAACATTGTTGCATCTCCTGTACCAAGTTATTTATATATGGTTAAAGTGGAGATAATTTTAATTTTAAAATCGAAAGAGGCTATTGATATGGTAATTAAAATTATCTCCACTTTGAACCATACAAAAATAGCTTGGTACAGGGAGATAACCGACCGATTTTTCTCCTTGGTTGAGGGTTTTTACAGCCAAATATTATTTCAACATGAATTTCTTATCTGAATTTGTTATAGCCGAACCATAAAATTATTTTTAAATTCATCAGATTTTTACCTAATAATAATCGCCGTTTCATGATACTTAAAAATCAAAAACAACTGACCTACTTAAATACTGTTCATTTTTTTAAGAAGAAACATCTGCAAACGAGTATCATAGAAACACATGTCCCCCGAAATACAACACATATGAAGACAAAAGAGAAAAAAACAAATTAGACATAAATTCCACAGAAAAGAAATAGCATTTGATCATTTTAAAAAAGCGGATGTATCATCAGATGTGCTTGAAGGGTATTCATTGTTAGCGCTGCAAACTACTTCTTGAACGCAAACTTTAGCAGTATTAAAGCTGTATCGTGGTGAATAATATCAAATAACTGCATATCATAAATATTCATTAGAATTCTTTCAATTTGATAGGTGAACACCGATCACGTGGCATATCAATGTGAAGTTGCAATTCCCATGAAACACATCTGACCACATGTTCACGTGGTGGATTAATTTGTAAAAATAGAATCCCAATTTACATGATGTACTTGCCTGTAAATTAATTGTGTTTTTTATATTTCGGTTAGAATGTAATTATAAGAATTGAATGCATTATTTTGAAGTTTCATAGGGATTATGAAAGTGTTGACCGGGCGCACATTTCCAACATTAAAAATGTGCTTCGGTCAACACTTTCATTACCAAATGAAACTTTGAAATTATGCATTTAATTCTTAATTACAGCAATATGAAATAGACACCATGAAAAAAATGAAAGCCAATATATAACATGAATAAAAGTGACAACACAAGTCCGAAACTTTTATAGTCTTAAGTATGAGAAATATTTCGATCCAAGAAAACAGAATTATGGTTGAATAGTTATTTCACGTCATTGGAATCCGACTATCCCTCGTCTTCTTCAGGGCTTCTAGAGTTTAAATCTTCAATGTCGAGGTGAAGTCTCTATCTTTGCAACATAGTTTCGATGGTAGAGTCGAATCCATGTTCTGACCAGAGTATGTTCATTTGGGACAGCAGTCTTTACCAGAATCTGAAAACGCTCCTAGTAGAATGCATGCAAAAGAATAATTAGAATGACAGTATATGCCTATATTTATATTACAGTTTTATGCATGGCAGTATCAAGAACAAATGATGAAATCAGATACCAACAAAACTATTGCTCACTTCCCCTGTGGACACTGTGCCTGAATAGTGAGTACCGTATTCGCTATGTTATTGACAAAACACCAACAAATGATTCATAAATTAAGAACAAATACAACTTTTGAACAGAATCAAACTTTCAACGATTTTTCTGCTTTGTTACATCACAAACTATCAGAATTTTCAAAGAAAGAAGAGACAAGTCTTTCGTGATTATACAAAATGTCTGACAGCAGATTTAGGTTTTATAAATAGCTGGTCAGACAGTTTATAAATGAAGTGAAAGCGCTTAGAGTAAAGCATAAGAAACTTCTTTGCATATGCAAATTCGTGATGTCATCATGAGTAAATTCCTTTGCGTGAAAGTAAAAAAAGACAAACTCCGTATTCCAATAAAAATAATAATAATTATAAAAATAATGATAATAATAAGCAAGTTAGACAAACACACATTCCTTTTCAATTGTTTAAAAGCAAGATGTACTTTAAATAAAAAAGGTGAACACATGGGGAAAAATCTATCGTTTCTAATAATTAAGAGAAATGGCTCTAATCGGAATATCAGAGTATCAGATAATCAAGGATAAATGAATCTTAAAATAATTTTATCATTTTTGAAGCGAAACTTTCATCAACCTTTTTAATATAAGTATGTTTAAATGATCATCGGCAGAATTTTAGTATAAATTTGTAGTTAATCAAAGATGGAGTCAAAAACGTTGCTACATCATTCTCTTCAAATCTTGATAGTCCTTAACCGAGTTTTGCGACTTACTACAATTTGGTAATTCATTAGAACCTTCATCTTGTAGTTGAAAACAGAGGTACACTACAAACTAGGTTGTATGACAAACGCGAAACTTCACTTTTCCAATAGTCAACTTCCCTTCTCTATGTTGCAACATTCCATAAGCACCAGCATATAGAGTTACATCTCACAACTCATTCGCTACTCAAGGGCTTGTGGTCCTAAAGTCATCACTACAGAAGTTTTACGGTCGACATCACGATCTTATGAATCGCTTTTGGCTATTCGTTTCCAAAATGACAACAGATCTTTCCCCCTACAATAAAAGTTTGTTTTTCCTCTATCGGATTTGACTTATAACGGAGTTGAAATGTTCAACACGGCGGGTGTCTTATAAGAAGCAGGAGATGCTTACTTTACCGGTACACCTGATCTCACCCATTGTTTGTATTGGGTTCGTGTTGTTCATCTATATGTGTGTCTTCATATTTCTTTTTTCGTCCTATACTCAAGTGGTGTCCTTGTTTCTTAGTGTTTCCATGTTGCCTTTGTCCATGTATTGTTCGGTCTTTTGACTCACTTACTTTAGACATTTTATTTCATACATAATACTTCTCATATCAATAAAAAAAACAAGAAAAAGGAAACCATTTATATCATGCTTGTTATTTAACCTTCATTAAATTTTTGTTTTGCTAGATTCAAGTTTACAAGACGCTGTCATCAATGGTAATTCAACTTCAAATTCCAGTTTTCTGGATAATGTCTTTTCAGACAGCATCAACCCTGCTTCAGAATCACCAGGTAAGCTAACTCGACATAGCTAAGCTTTGAAATGTGATCATCGAACGTATAACACGAACACAATAACGGGTTCTGCAAAAATTGGAATAAGGAAAAAATACAAAAATATACCAAAACATGTACTGATATTTAACTTCCAATGGTATTTTAAAAATACAAAAAATTGCACTGGTTAAAAGGACCGTTAACCTTAACATATGATGCTTTTGCTTTTATAAAAAATAGCATGGACATTCGATATAACATTATTTATGATGCAACATTAGTTTAATCAGTGATTTATTAGAACAAACAAGCGAAAAAAGACATTTGTATTTTATAAGTGAGCATTTTCTAATTTTCAGTCTTTTTATATAAAAAAGATAATTTAACACGAGTATTGTTTGATTAGCATTGTTATCATGGACTATATACACCAAAATGTATAAAACAATAATATTTCGCAAAAACTACATATTGAATAAATAAAAGAAAAAAAAAATTGTGGCAAGTTAACAGGTTTAAAAAATAAACAACTGTCTAAAATGTGCGTCGGATGTCGTTGTCGTGTATATTGTCAATAGAGAAATGTGTAATTGTTTTAGCACACATGCACATGATACATTGAAGTTGATTTTAAATTGAACGATATACATGTTACTATAAACTGCTCCAAATGAACACCGAGGCAACAACAAAAAAGAATCATAAATCAATTTGAGTGAATATCTTTCGATCTTTGACTGGTAACGTCAGCATACCTTATAACACGTCTTATAACAATGTCGCTTATAATACATTGTACTTTAAAAGTCAGCATTCGAATCACCTCAAAAATTTAAAAAAAAAGCAATTAACTGGTAAAGTTGAATAAAAATCTTTTTATTGTCTTTTTCGCTTACTTATAAACTGTTTTTTTTAACAATTATCACACTGGTCGATGATAACGCACTGGAAACGGTGCCAATGAGCTGACAACGGTCTTTGCAATGCACGGAGAAAGGAAATATCTGTTATGACACTCATACATATGACGGTAGGCTTTAATTTGGTGCTTTAAGCTATTATTGAAATCCATGTTAATTTTAAAAATACCCACATGGAATGTGAACATTATTCGGGAATCAGGATGTTATGTTTTTTAAGTGAAAAAATAAAACTGTGAGCAATTGTAACGGTCGAACAAAAAATAAGCGTCACGTGTGGAAATTCCCAATTTTCTTTCTAAAATATATTTATTTTTGAATGAATAAAGCAAAATAACGAAATGTTATGACCTTTGCTGTGTTTTCCCAAGATTTATATGTCCCAGATCTTAGTAAAATCGCATATTACAATGAACATTATGCAACGCACAGGACAACGATTCAGATACAACGCAGATACAGTCTGCCGTATTACCTAATTAATAGAACAGATATATTTAGTCTGTAAGTTTCCTAAATGAGTTGAAACTACTGTCCGACATTTGTTTTTTTATGCTCCCGAATCTTTAGATCGGGGGCATATTGTTTTTGCCTTGTCTGTCTGTCTGTCTGTCCGGAACATTAACCTGGCTCATAACATTTAAACCAGATGAGATAGGACCTTCATATTTAGTATGTGTATTGATCATGTGAAGCTGAATATCACAAAGGTCAGGTCAAAGGTCAAGGTCATAGAGGTCAAAATCTAGATTTTGCTTTAGCTCATTAATTACAGGCTAGAGGCTTGATATTATATATGTGAATAGATCTAATAAATCTTAATAAAAATCTACCAAAAAATTTGGGTCAGGTCAAAAGTCAAGGTCACTGAGTGCAAATTTGAAAACTAAACAAAAAACTTAAACATTGCCTATATCTTTTCAACCAGACGTGATAGGACCTTCATATTTCGACTGTTTATTGGTCATATGAAGCTGAACAGCAGTATGCAAATTTTACTAAGGTCAGTTGAAAGGTCAAGGTCACAGAGGTCAAGGGGTCAAAATATAGATTTAGCTAAAAATGCTATTTAACATTGCTAGAGACTTGATATTCCATATGTGAAAAGACCTAATAAAGCTGAGTACAAATCCATCAAATAAATTTCAGTCAGGTCAAAGGTCAGGGTCTCTGAATGCAAATTTGAAAACTTTAACATTGCCTATATCTTTCCAACCAGATGTAATAGGACCTTCATATTTGGCTTGTATATTGGTTATATGAAGTTTTTATTATTCCATTTTCACTTAGGTCAGGTCAAGGTCGCAGAGGTCAAAATCTAGATTTTGCTTTTAGCTCGTTAATTATGATAGCAAGAGGCGTTATATTTTTTATGTGAATAGATGTAATGGAGCTTAGTCTACTTAACCTTAATTCTAGTGATTGCAATTTTAGCATTAATTTTGTATTGTAGGCATGGTTGCTACCGGGAGGCATAGTGTTTCATAAACACATCTTGTTATTTATTTAAAAAACTTGCAGTTTGTGTATATTTGTCTCTTTGACAGGTCGGAATGAAAAAAAATTAATAATTGCAGTGTCTAATTGTAACTCTAAATTGGGAGTTTTGAGTTTGGGGAACCTGTAACTCTAAATTGGGAGTTTTGAGTTTTGGGAACCTGTTTTGAACGTATATTCAAGATTCACGGAAAGATTGTTTTTCGGACATGTTATGTGCCACGCATAGATCCCTTCAAGTTCCGAAAATTCGTAAATTTTTAAGAAAAAATCTGTTGAAAATATCAGAGACAAATTAAACCAGAAACTCACAGCAAATTACGCGTGAGATTCGAGCTTTCGTTTGTTAGGTCGAAAAGATGTCTTAATACCAGTATGGTGGGACAGGATGAGATTTTTTGCCATTTAGTAAAGAAATGCTGACTGATACCTCCCAACAGCGATAAATTTTTGATTGATTTGAATCGTACCATAACGTGCATCTCACAACTAGATTTAATTTCAAATCAATTCAAATTGAACTCCAGAACGATACAGCTTATTTGCCACCTTTCTGCTTCCTGCTTAATGCCTAGAACAAATAGTTGGTCCTATGTCATGGATGTTTCCTATTTTCCTGCTTTGCATTTAGTTATAATAAAAAAATCATGAGTATAAAAATATACAATTTACACTATTTATATTGATTAATATATAAATACAAGTATCATTTATGTTTTTTGAAATGATTCAATTAATCCATTATGTCCATATTATTCTTCATAATGTCCATATTATTCTTCACTTATAATGTTCTTCATCAACTCCTAAAAAAACATGTTTAAGGTCTTTGCAGGGTATTTATTTCCTGTTAAACAGTTTGTAGAAACATAATTATATTATTGTTCAAAATGTAACATAAAATTTGGGGGTCACCATGCATTTCAGGATTTTTCATAGAATTGATAGGGAAAATGATTATGGGAGAGCATAGCTTGAAAAATCTATTATAGATTTTGTTCATACTTTGCATGTGTTTTGAAATCCTTATATAGTTTACACATAAAAAATAAAAATTAGGGGTCACAGTTGAAATAAGAGAGATAAATTGCAAATTGTTTATTTCTCTAATGATATCTATGTTAAATTCTTTTATCAAATTATCTCCCTTGCATTATTTCCTTGTTCTACAATTCCAGCAACAGATTTAAAGCTCACTTGTTTTCGTTCACCTTTTTGTAATGAAAATGTGGTAAAAGTGGCAGATAAGGAATAAAAATTTTAAATACTTAGGAACTTTCTTAATTTTTTTTTAAATAACTATTTTCTTTAATCATTTAAAGAATGAAACCTAAATGTACAAGTATAGGACAAAAATGGTGGAATAATACTACTGAGACACCTTAATAAATATGGGATCATCAACTGTTATAACTAGAGCTGTCCCCGAATGGCTGCCAGTAATATGGGATCATCAACTGTTATAACTAGAGCTGTCCCCGAATGGCAGCCAGTAATAACCCCCCCACCGCCGCTAATTATTAAGCCCTGATCAATATGGCAAGAGTAAATCTAAATGAGTATTGACACAATACAGTTGTGGACCCCCTCACCCCCTTTTTCAGATTATATACAAAGATGAATTATCTCCCCTTCAAAATTTCAGGCACCAACCAATTAACTTCAAGTACATCTTGAGATGGTGTACTACAATTGTGTAACATATCATCAAAATCCAAGCAGCTGTTTGGGAGAACATGCCCAGACAAGGTTTGTCCCCCCTTTTCAAGAGAATATTCAAAGATGAATTATCTGCCATTTCAAATTTTGGGCAGCAACCATATTACTTCATGCACATTAAAATCCAAGCTGCCGTTTAAGAGAACATGTGCTGACAAGGTTTGCAATTTCCCCCTTTTCCAGAAAGTATTCAAAGATAAATTATCTCCCCTTCAAAATTTCAGGCAGCAACCATAATCCTTCATGCACATCTTCAGGTGGTGTACTACAAGGGTGTAACATTTCATCAAAATCCAAGCAGCCATTTAGGTAAACATGTACTGACAAGCTTTGTCCCATCCCCTTTTCCAGAAAATATTCAAAGATGAATTATCTCCCCTTAAAAATTTTGGACACCAACCGTATTTCTTCATACAAATCTTCAGGTGGTGTACTACAACTGTGTAACATTTCATCAAAATCAAAGCAGCCGTTTAGAAAAATATGTCCTGGCAAGGTTCGTCCCCTCCCCTTTTCCAGAAAATATTCAAAGACAAATTATATCCCTTTGAAAAAAATCGTGCAGTAATCATATTACTTCATGCACATCTTCAGGTGGTGAACTACAAATGTGTGACATTTCATCAAAATCAAAGCAGCCATTTGGGAGAACATGTGCTGGCAAGGTTCGTCCCCTCCCCTTTTCCAGAAAATATTCAAAGACAAATTATTTCCCTTTGAGAAAAATTGGTCAGCAACCACATTACTTCATGCCCATCTTCAAGTGGTGTGCTACAACTGTGTAACATTTCATCCAAATCCATACAGCCTTACAGGAGAACACGCGCTGACAAGGTACATGGACGGACAGACAGACAGACGGACAGACAGGGTGATTCCTATATACCCCACCCCAAACTTTGTTTGCAGGGGGTATAATAATTTGTCATTATGAATAAAGAGTTATGCGAACCTCAGCACGATACAACAACAGCAAATTAAACAGGGGTTCTATACTATGAAAATTAGACTGATAAATGTAATCCCTTCTGATCATTTTGCAGTCAATGATTGTTTTTGCTTGCAATCAATAATTATACCATTTATATACACGATCAATAATAATAAAGTCATTTCATTCATTGACTGCTATAATTTTGATTTGTGATCACAAACGCATACATGTGATAAGGTCAGGATGCCAATGCAGGAGATCTCCCTCCAAAAACCAGGAGATTGAGGGGTCAATGAGGGAGAATTTTCTCAGGTCGGTTTTAGCGGACAATTTTTACTCTTCGATGGTTCTTAATGTGTTATATGAGTACATAAAATGAAACAGATCAAACATGAAACATATTTTTATGATTCACTATGCTTATAAGTCAACTGCTTGTCATATACAATTCTATAGTTCTCAATGGAGGGAAGATATACTTTTTCAATCCCATTCTCCTATTAGTGGAGCGGCGAGGAGGCAAATTTTCAAAATTTAAATTACCCGAAAGCCCCATGGACTTTTATTATCTTAAACGAAAGTGCAATATTTGTTCTTTCAGAAAATGGCTGTCGTCGCTATCTGACATGGTCCAAACATACTTTATTTAAGGTTCAAAGGTCATAGCCCTGAGAGCTGTATTTTTAGTTTGCCGGCGTATAACTAATTTTTTGACATATTTTTCAGATTTTTGGCAAATAAGTGTATCACAAAAAAGTTGAATATTTTGTACCATTTGACTTTCATATGACATTCACCTTTGACTTTGAGTTCAAATAATTGTTTTCTAGTAAAGGATTGTCCAGTACACAAATACATTGCACTAGAGTCGCCGTATTTAAACCGAGTTTTGAATGCATTAAGTGCGATCTGTGCTGCAATAGCTTTTCTCGATTTTAACCTCTTTCAAGGTCAAATAAGGCATTTTTTTCTTACAATGAACAGGGCGGTACATTGTTGACTAAGAACAAGGTATTTGACACACGTTTTTGCTATTGTACAAGGTGTCTGCAACAATAATGACTCATGTTAGTCATTGATATTAAAGATTTGTATCAAAAAATTAAGTTTCCTCATAATATTTTTGGCGTGTGTGTGTGTGGGGGGGGGGGGCACACATCTAAATGATTCTTACATTTGACATTTACTAAACACAATTAAGTACAACATATGGATCATTGGTTTTTGGACCTTTTGTTGACATCGAAAGAACTCAAGGTTATTTTTGATAATAGTTATCTTTTATTTTTACCTTTTAAAGTATGTAACTCTAACCAACCCCCGGAACCTTCACTTGGATCCGCCAATGATATCAATGTCGTAAACAAAACTAGAATTTTTATATATATAATATGCTTTCTCTGAAACTGTAACAAAACGTTCTAAAATTGACAAGCTTTGTAATAAGAAAGTACATTTTTAAAATAGAAAACGACGATAAAAGCATATACACAGAATTTACATAGGTTCTCAACTTTGAAGATGCGCACAAAAGCACAACAGGACGCAATGGTATATCTTGTTGGATTTTCTTCTGTCAACAATTTCCCTCTAAATACATTTTAGCGCAATATTTAGCAATTTACAATGAAATATTAGCCTTTTGGATGTTTTATGATTTCAGAAAATTTAAGCTTTCTTGGATAATCAATTTAAGTGATGACACATATTTTGTTAAGTGAAGCTGTTTTCATCTTTAGAACGCTTTGCCGTTTCCAGTTTTTGCTTAGCATAGCAGAGCTGGATTCCGATTTGACGCAACAAGTACATTTCCGCATTTTCATATCTAAGCTATACGAACACACTCAAGACTCAAACACACCCTTTAGTTAATTACACCTTTTTTATATAGGTGAGCAAATAAAGACATTATAAACATCTGTCGCGTATTTTTAGAATGGTACTTATGTCAAACATACACCAAACTAATAGAAATATTGTTGAAATATCATTAAAAACAGACTGCCTGGTAAAGGGTAAATTATAAAATTATGACCAAAGCGGTACAACACTGTTCAAATACGGGAAGAAAATATTTGCAAAACATAACTTTTGATAAAAAAAATTAACGTAGAGAAATGATGTATTCTGGAAACAAATACGACAATAGTTACGTGAAACAATTGTCAAATCAGTTATGAGACATAATTAACAAATGTGTAAAAGATTAAAAGGTACGTGCTAAAAAACATCAATTTTAATGCTTAATTTTACCAAGTTTGAAAACGGTCGTACTGGGCTATGTTTGAACTTATTAGGGTGTATTCATGCATAATTAAGTACACCTTTGTATGCTTTGTGTTTCATTTGTATTGAGTTTCAAGTATAAGTGGTGAATTCAATAAAATTTCGTTCAAAGCCGTCCCGTGTGTATATTGAAGAGCAGGGTAACGTCAAAAGTCGCCATTTTTTACGTCATAGGTACAATAATTTAACGCGACGAGTGGCATTTTCTGAGAGTTGAGATGCTGATAAATGATATTAAGCAATAAAAATCCATGGGGCTTTTGGGTAATTTAAACTCGTTAAATAAGCGACTTTTTACATATCCGCCGCTCTACTATATCCTATTGATATTTGAAAGGAATTTAACATCAAGCATGGCATGCTCAATTTAGCTCTTGGAGCTTATTACTTAATAAAATATATAAGAAATTCTAATATTATTTTATTGAGTATACTAATATTTTTAAATTTGCAAATAATTAAACAATATATCGTAAAATCCAATAAAAATTCTTAAAACTGATGTAACTTTTCATTTCTGAAGAATTGATAGATGATTTTAATTCAAGGTACAACCTGAAAGTTTTTTGGGTCTATGATATACACACTATAAGGGGAAATAACTCTGGACATCAATTGCGTAATTAAACCATTCGAAGTTTTGACCTGGTTTGTCCGTTTACTTCTTGAAATTGTGAATATTAGGGCTTAAAATATTAAACAAACAGTTCATTGTCTAATATATGTGTATTAAATGTTCTAAATTCCGTAACTGGGCTTTCACATGGCACTTTGACTTGTGTAAACATGGTGACTCGTAAAACAACTTGACGATAATTAAATCATGGCCATGTTGCTGGAGGCTATAAATGACACCTGTGATTATTTAAAACAACAAAATATCATTAATTACCTTTAATTTCAATGAGAAATCAACCAAGCGCAACTGATTGACAGGCATTATAAGGTACAAAACAGTTTACTTTTCACCTTATTTTTAACAAACAAAAACGGGAGTTTTACAGCCAAATCCGTGAGTACAAATTTCAGGCCTTAAAAACGGGAGACACCCGCAGGATCCGGGAGCTATCACATGTATGCAAACGGTGATGTGTTGATTTCCTTTTCATTTATTGCAACATTGCAATTCTGTTTGCAGGTTTTGATCCTTGTTCACAAATTTGTGATTACTTAGATCCATGGTCACACTGTGTGGTACTTGATCATTGGAATAACTTGGTATAGACCTTATGGTACTTTTACTTCCAAGTATTGAAAAATTATGCCAAGAATCAAAGTTAATTATTAATCTATTCAGAAATTAAAATACGTGTTTTCCATTAAAACTAATAAGGCAAATCAATTATCACAAAGATCACTGCATGAACATCACTATTTTAAGGCAAGTAGAGAAACATTGACATTTTTTCTGGAAGTGATATTGACATACCTAAATTCATGACACACTTAATACTTAAACTGTGCTAAGTCAGCCCTTCGAAAAGTATGGCAAAGTCAATATATTGCCATGGGAGACCATTAAAATTTTCAAATCAAATTTTGAAATAGGAGGTGCACATCTACATTATGTCACAAAGACTGTATAAAAGTTTCAAGAAAATCTAGGTTCAGGAGGAGTAGTTCTTTAGAGATAAACATTCACTTGTAAAGGATGGGTGAGTCAATATTTTGCTATGGGAAACCATAAAAAGCTACCAAATTCTGAAATAAGAGAGCACATCTACATTATATCACAAAGACTGTGTTAAAATTTCAAGGAAATCTATTTGATGGTTCAGGAGAAGTAGCAGATAAGAGATGTACCCTCAGGCATAAAGGACAGAGGGACAGATATACCCCCATAACTATTTTTATGAATAAATCTAGCTAGGGTTAGGCATGTGAACATATTGTGAGGTCAATGCCACACACTATTATTCAAAGCAAAACTTACTGAAATTGTCTTAATTTCCATCTTCAGAACTCTGCACATGTGATTGTTGATAGCACTCAGTGCTTCCCACTTGTCAATCAAATCAGTGTCTTTGTCCTATTCTAGCTAGTACAATTTGATCTTTTCCCAAAAAAAATATTGGAAAGGACTTCTTGAAGCAAACAGTTCCCTCATAAGTATTCCTTAAATAAAGAAAATAAAATTTTGATTAATATATATATATTTAAATTTTTAGGCCCTGTATTAGCGTAAATATTCGCAAATCCGGGTAGATGGGCAAGTTTCCAAGTTGACTGAATTTATAGACAGCTTATATATATATATATATATATATATATATATATTATATATATATATATATATATATAAAAGGGTTGAGAGTCTGCTGCGCTAACCACTACACCACCAAATCCATGTTCAAATTTCGGTTAATTAATGTACTTAACTCTCATATTACGTGTCAAAATAAATTTGCAGCTCACTCTATTTTACATCCCTTTGGTCTCCCACAGAGATGGCGTGGGCAGTGTAATCTGTTTGTAATATCTGTGCATTCGAAGAACAGCCAAATCCCTCGGTGGGAAGGCAATCTCGATATTCATTTCTCTAATTCTAACCCCGTTGGGTTCCTAC
>MJUU01070090.1:149845-172910 GCA_002080025.1 Modiolus philippinarum
TGACTGTTTTTTTAAGCTCAACTGACCCAAAGGGTCATTGTGAGATATTACCATCACTTGGCGTCCATCGTCCGTCCATCCATCTGTCCGTCGTCTGTTAACTTTTCAAATTTCCATCTTCTCCTCTGAAACCACTGAAGCAAATTCTACCAAACTTTACAGGAATGATGTACTAAAGGTCCTTTACTAAAATTGCTCATTTTGTTCCGATCCGATAAAAAAATATGGCCGCCAGCCCGGAACTTATGTTTAACATTGAACCCTGTGGGAAAAATCGCATTTTCATCTTCTCATCTGAAACGGCTGAAGCAAATTCAACAAAACTTACAGGAATGATGTACTAAAGGTGCTTAACAAAGATTGCTCATTTTGTTACGATCTGATAAAAACATGACCGCCAGCACGGAACATAATTTAACATTGGGTCCCACTTGGAAAATAGTATTTTCTTCTACTCCTCTGAAACTGGGAAAACAAATTCAACCAAACTTTATATGAATGATGTACGGCAGGAACTTTAAATTTACATTGCTCATTTCATTTGGATCTGACAAAAAACATGGTCTCCACTGCAGAACATAGTTTAACATTGTAGCCCAGGATGAGAAACCATCCTTTTCATCATCTTCTCTGAAACTATTCAAGCACTTAACTAAATGTATGGAAAGTCCTCTGCAAATCTGCAAAAAATACTCATTTTAATAGGATAAGACAAAAACACGGGTGCTAATGGAGAACATACCTAAACATTAGACCTCATTGGTAATAAACATATTTTGGTCATGCATGGCATAGGTCTGAGCATTTTGTCAGGTGAGCCTCTAGTTTTGCATATAAACTCTTGGAACAGGGATTTTTAAACTTTTGAACACGACCTTATATAAATTAGTATTGTCCATTAAACAAAATCCAATCTTAGTAGGAAGCATTAAAATGGAGGCGTCCACACTCTATTTTTTTACCTTTATGGTTTTCAAAATGTATTATAAAAAAGTTTCTCTTCTTCCTTTTTAGCTCACCTGGCTATGCTAGGGTGAGCTATTGCCATCACTTGGCGTCCGTCGTCCGTCGTAAACTTTTCATTCAAAGATCTTCTCTGGAACCACTGGGCCAATTAGAACCAAATTTTGTCACTAGTCCTTGGATAGTCACCTTTTAAAAATTGTATCCGGTAGGTCGTACCTCATCCAAGATGGCCGCCAGCGCGGAACATAGTTTTAACATTGGACCTTATGGAAAACACATTCAAAGATCTTCTTCTCAGAAACTACTTGTCCAATAAGATTGATTGATTGATTGAATATTGTTAAACGTCTACTCAGCAATATTTCAGCTACATCAAGACGAGAACAAGTTTGTTTATAAATAATAACTTTGGGGTATGGAAAGGGCCATGGGACGGGAAATTCTGACTGCCACTGGAAAAGTAGGGTGAAATCGTCAAGGGAGGGGAATTTAGCCTTGTAGCCGATCACCTACGGATCACCCCAAAAAGAGCTTGGTACAAGGGTTCCTTAACGTGCAGGAAGCGTGGCATTTCTTCCAACACGTGGACCTGAGTTTACATCCCATCCGAAAGATGGGTTGTGTATTTATTAATCCCGCACAACCACGCAATGGGTCCTATTTCTATATCCCGGGACCCTCGGGGTCAGCCTCCGTTTAGGATGGGTCACACCCCGCAAGCCGGAGATACTAGGTCCTATTTCTATATCCCGGGGTTCCCTCGGGGTCCTCTGTTAGGAAGACTCATACTCCAAGCTCAGAGGATGCTGCGGGCCTATTCATAAGCCGGGACCGCTCACGGCGGTGTCCAATAAGAACCAAAACTTAGTCACAATGGTCTTCAGATGGTCCCTTCGAAAAAGGGTGTCCAACAGGTCCGTACCTCATCCAAGATGGCCACCAGCGGGGAACAAAATTTAACATAAGACCCTATGGAAAACACATTCAAAGATCTTCTTCTCAGAAACTGCTAATCCAGTTAGAACCAAACATAGTCACAATGGTCTTTTGATGGTCCCTTCCAAAAAAGGTACCCGACAAGTCCGTACCTCATCCAAGATGGCCGCCAGCGGGGAACCTAGTTTTAACATTAGCCCCTATGGGAAAACACATTCTCTTCTCAGAAACTGCTAGTCCAATTAGAACCAAACTTAGTCACAATGGTCCTTAGATGGTCCCTTCCAAATATGGTATCCGACAAGACCGTACCGTATCCAAAATGGCCGCCAATGGGGAACATATTTCTAACATTTGACCCTATATGGAAAACACATTCAAAGATCTTCTTCTCAGAAACTACTTGTCCGATTTGAACCAAACTTAGTCGCAATGGTCCTTAGATGGTCCCTTCTAAAAGGGTATCCGATAGGTCCTTAGATGGCCGCCAGCGAGGAACATAGTTTTAACATTGGACCCTATGGGAAAACACATTTAAATATCTTCTTCTCAGAAAACACCAGTCCAAATAGAGCAAAATTTAGTAACAATGGTCCTCAGATGATCCCTTTCAAAAAAGGTATACCTCATCCAAGATGGCCGCTGGCAGGGAGTTTAGTTTAAATTGGACACTATGGAAAATAAATGCAAAGATCTGCTCAGAAACAACAACTAAGTCAAGTGCAATTATAAAGCCAAACTTTGTCACAATTGTGGTAAGATGGTCTTGTCCAAAAAAGACCCTTATGTCCTTACAGGAAAAGGAGGCGGCCAGTAGGGTACACCTATGGTTAAATGTGAAACACATTCAAGCCTAAAACGATTTAATAACAAAAATAGCTACAAAAGTTTTATAGTTCATACAGAAATATTCTTTTTATTACTAGAACTTGTACTATATATATCAAATAGTTCTAATTATGTACATCAACACACTTTTTGGGGAGTGTATAATTTAAAGATAGATTTAATGAAAAGTAAAAATTTTAAAAAGGGAGATAATTAAACTAAGGGAGGTTATAAACTTAATATTTTTTCAAACATATTATAAATACAGCAATTTATGAGGGCACCTTACCACTTTTCTTTTTAAGGGGTCTCTGAATGCTTTGATTTCAGCAATACTTTGAATATGAGGAGAGCCTCTGCCCAAATATTTTTTGAATTGTGGTCTGATATAGGTTGTAACGGATGGAGGAGATCTTAGTTGCCATGGAACTCAGACAAGAAAACTGCAATTTTTGAAAAAAGTATACCTCTACATATTTTATTTACAGTTTAAGCAATTGTATAAACAAAATTTATGAGGACAACCTCTGCCCAATTTTTTAAAGGGAGCTCAAAATGTATTTAATTTCAGCAATATGTATTATATAGATTATAAGGGGAACCCCTGCCCCAATTTTTGTTTCGAATGGGGGTCTAATATCGGTTATAATGAATGATGGTGCTTTCAGTTGCCATTGATACCAAACAAATAAATATTAGAGAAAAATCATTCTGCTAAATTTTAAATTCCAATCCAAGGTTGCTTCTTGCAATGAACATAGCTTTAAACTCTACCGGGACCATTCATCTCTCTATGTCAGCCATGGCCCAGATGAGCGATACAGGCTCTTGAAAGTTTCTTGTTTATTGATTTTTAGCTTAGTTGCAACGAAGTTGAATTCGGCAATTGGTTTGGTGTTGCTCATGTTGCTGGCGGGCGTGCGTGCGTGCGTGCGTGCGTGCGGGCGGGCGGGCGTCAAACATTGGTTTCCGGATGATAACTCAAAAAGTTTACATCCAATTGAAATGAAACTGGGATATATTGTTGGACACCAGAAGAGGAGGTTGGAGAAAGTAGGTCAAAGGTCAAGGTCAAATTGACCAAAAATAGACCGAAAATAGACTTCAAAAATTTCAGAAAAATTTGGTTTCCGGATGATAACTCAAAAAGCGTACATCCAATTGAGATGAAACTTGGATATGTTGATGGATTCCAGGAGGGGAGGAACCCTATTGATTTTGGAGAAAGTAGGTCAAAGGTCAAGGTCACATTGACCAAGAATGGACTGAAAATTTCAGAAAAAATTTGGTTTCCGGATGATAACTGAAAAAGCTTACATCCAATTGAGATGAAACTTGAATATGTTGATGGATACCAGGAGGGGAGGAACCCTATTGATTTTGGAGAAAGTAGGTCAAAGGTCAAGGTCACATTGACCAAAAATGGACTGAAAATTCCAGAAAAATTTGGTTTCCGGTTGATAACTCAAATAGTTTACAATACAATTGAAATGAAATCACGAAGATAGGAAACATTGGGCTGTGGTTCATCGTGCATCGCGACCTATGGGTGCCATCAGTAAATGTTTCTATATTTGCAGACCTCTCAGGTTTTCCTTTGATGGTACAGTGTTTCTTTCCGAAGTCCATTTTAGCGCGAAGGACTTCCGGCTTTCCTCCACCTTGAATACAGCTAGTGTCGAGCAGGATGTCGGTAAGGATATTCGGGTTGTCCCGCTAACTGCCTCAATATTTTTGTCTTTCTGTCTGAGCCTTCATTATTGGTTTGTATTTATTTCTCTTGTAATGGGTGCAATGGGTGATGACGGGGGAGGGAAGGTCTTGCCAATAAAATGTCCAATAAAAAGCTAAACTCATTGCTAATTATAAAGAAAAACGGTGATGTTAAAACGGTGATGTTTAAAAGGTACACTTTTTGTGCTTTAATTACAGACAACTACGGAAACAGCGAAAATCAGTAAACTGAGAAAAATTAAACATTTATTGTATATACAGTGAACTCAAGTATTTTTGTGTTTTTAAATGGCATAAAAGACATCAAGATAACAGCTGCGACCCAAAAATATCAAATTTCAGTGCTTACCCTTGATGCACCCCAAAAGCCCAAAATTTAATTTCAATGGTCTTTCTTCACAATTCCTTCAATTTAAACAATATGTAATCAATGTAGATGATTAACGCTCATAAATACTGCAACAACAAAAAATCCAGGTTTTAGCTTCTAACCATCAGAAATCGGGGAGGGGGCAATCTGTATTATTATTTTGCTATCGTACTAGAGCGAAAATTCATTTGTTATGCCTAAGTAATTAGGATGAGGTCTCATTCCGTCATATTATTTATTCTTCATTCTCTTGTAACTTTTAGATAAACGGATGACACCACTGTTCATGCTATCACGTTTTATCAAGCGACCCACAATGATCACCCTACCCTGAATAATATAAAAATCACATGAAAAACTGTCTGTAATCATATAATTTTAGATGTGCTAAACCATATGTTTGTAAGCATATGTGTCTCATATGCCTGTAAACATGTTTCTCATGCATTTGTAATCGTTGTTTCTCATATGTTTGTAAACATGTGTTTCTCATATGTTTTTCCAAAACATATTAAAAACATGTGAAAATCAGATGTTTAACATATGTTAGAAAAGACATGAAATACATATGAAAATCATATGAAATACATATGTTCCTGATCATATGAATTTCATATGTTTCAAAACATATGAAAACATATGTTGCTATACATATGTTTTTCACATGTCCGGTCCAAACATATGACATTCACAGATATGACGTGTCTGTGTCCCAAATAAAAACGGACATTTTCGGCTAGATTTCACGTCTTCACGGATTTGACATTACCAAATTTGACTCAATCTTGGACTGACTCACCGTGTGACGTGTGCCGCCGCTAGCGGAGCAGGACATGCTTAACCTTCCGGACAACCTGATGTCACACCCAGTTCTTATTGGATTTCACATATGACTTCCCTAGTTCTTAATGTCGTCTTTTTATTTCCATGCATTGAAGATGTCTCTCGTCCTTGTTTTGTCTTGCTTTTTCTGTTGTCGTTTTTGCCATGTCTTTGGACTTATGTTAGTCAACGAGGGTATTTTAAACAACCCAGTAGTTAGTACTTCGGTTCGGCCTAGAATCGATTTCATTTGCAAATTTGCAATGTAGAAATGTTGTAATTATCCCCGCACTTTCGGAGAAAGTTCGGGTATATTGTCGTTTCCTCCGTCTGTCCGTCCTTCACACTTTTCTTGTGAATCGAAGTCCTGCTACATTTTGGAGTTTAGTAATTTAATTTTGTTGAAGAATTGTTGCATATAGTCTGTATATGCGCAATAAGCGTTTTTAATATTTTATCTTTATCAAAGTGAAAACAAGAGACCTCAAAATGTCGAGTTTGACAAAGTCCAAGAGATGTGGAATTGGACATATGTTGCATGTGACGCAAACTCCTCCTACATTTTTTGAATAAAGGATTAAATCCTAGTCTGAATTCAAAAATGTAATTCCAGTTTTTATCAATTTCCTTAAAGTTTCAAAGATAACTTACTTTTTTTCGAATTCTATGTGGCAACAGTACTTAAAGAATTTGTTTTCCTTAGAAGAAATGTTTCATCGATTGGATTTAAATATATTCAATTCCAATTTTGTAAATTTCAAAGCTTATTTTTGAAGGTTTAATGGGGACCTCAAGATCAAGAGCAGCAGTGAAAGCGTTGTTGTTTTGCTTGGTTGTACAATGTATCTGTAGAGACTTTGCCTCATGTGAATTTACTCCATATCCTTGCATTATCTATATAAGAAATTGTTTGATTGGGACATACTGTACATTTTCACTCAATGATTCCATTTTTGGTAAACTTCCTGAAAATCCACTATGCAGCAGTACCTAAATAACTTGTTTTGATAAGGACTAACATTTTCATTAGTTTGATTTCCAAAATATTTTCTCCCAGTTTTAGTATCTTTCCAGAAAGTATCAAAGTCCACTTATTTTGTAGGATTCTACATTGAAATCATAGACTAATAACAGCAAATATTTCCACTAATTAGATTTTCAAAGATTTTGGTAAATTTGCTGAAAGTCTCAAAGACCACTTCTTTTTGGAAATACAATACATACGAAAGTAGCATGAAAAACGGAACATTCGTTTTGCCGTTCATGTGTTTAAAGGAGTAACCTCTCATCAGCAGCATTAAAATCAAACAATATTTAAAGCCATTATCCAAAAGAAGTCAAAAAGGAAGTACACATTACAAAAAATACCGAAATAGGAGGCCAAATTCAGAACCAAGGACATCTCCTGAGTGCCATACACGGAATGAAGCCTCATTATTTTTAAGGAGTTAGCATTTTGATAAACACAGTCAATTTCTATAAAACGCAGGGTAATTTTTTTAATGTATGACAAGTTTGACTATTGGGTTGCTGAATACCCTCGGGGACCTCTGGTCCACTAGCCGTGGCATCGGTCCAATGGTTTTAAAATACAATCAATACCAAAGTTGCATGATTAATGCAAAATTTCGTTATGCTGTACACGTGTTTCAATGAGTAGCCTCTGATCAGCAGCATTAATAGCAAACAATATGGAAAGACGTAATCCAAAAAATTTAAAAAAAGAAGTACTCATTATCATAAATACCGACATAGGATTCCAAATTCAAATTGAAATCTAACGAGCAACTATAAACCCTTTAATTCCTTTCTGTAAAAATAGTGGTAATCGCGATTTAAAAAATGCCAAAGAAAAACTTAAGAATCTCCTTCGTGGAAAGCTTTGCTCTTTAATGATTTTGCTTTCCATTTTGATCCTTTTTATTAATTGTTCTACGGTCTTTTTTAAGCTATTTTTGACTGAACTGACTAGAGACAATTAAGCTCTCAAAATGTCAATCTGCAGGAACTAAATTTGTGGTTTCTGCTCTATTACAAACATTTCTTCAATAGAACCAACTTTGTAAAACATGCACAGGATATCATCGTTGTGTAAACTGGTAAATAAGAAATGCCAAATCATGTGATGTGAGAACAATTGCACAGAATATATTCAGATAGATCAACTGGTAAGGAAAAGATTCAATAAATGAAATCCATTAACCAGAAACAAAGGGCAATCATAAAGTCTTGGTCATAGAACATCAAAAGGACACGCGTTACAGGATTTTCATTTCAGCGACTACCATTTCATGTGGGCGGATTGATATTTAATTTGTCGAAAAATCGCTCAGGTATCTCAATTTTTTTTTTATTTCTCTTTTAGTATGAATTTTAATCAGAAACTAATTATTTTTTAACCGGTCGCCCATAGGGCTAAAATCATGTCTATGTATTTCAAATGATATCCTAATGTAGTTTTGAATGGATACAGCACCGTTTAAGGTGCAGTCGAGAGTAAGAAACATCCCAGATTTGACAAAATAATAATAACAACGTCCAGTCCTAGCGAAAAGACAAAAAGCATACAAAACATATTGAAAAAATACCAGTTTCGTCTTTTATTGTTCTATAAATAAAAGAAATATTCACTTGTGTATCGGACAATATAAGATTTCTAGACTGCCTAAGGATCTCAAAGCTACGAATCTTTATCTTGTTTGTATATTCACTTGTTTATCGGACAATATAAGATTTCTAGACTGCTTAAGGATCTCAAAGTTACGAACCTTTATCTTGTTTGTATGTCTTGCTTTCTTCTCGGGCTGAATCAGGATAAAATTATGTTATTTTTATTCTTAGTATGTAAAGTAAGTGAGAACCGAACCGTCAGTTACAAATGAAGAAGCCAGGGACAACGGTAACATAGGGAACACCAACAAACAAGGACACCACATGAGTACTGGACTGAAAAGAAAAATGAAGACACACCAAAGATGCACAACCCGGACCGAATAATAACATTGGATGAGATCAAGAGCAACGGTTCAGTAAACATTTCCTTCTTCTTATAAGACAGCTGCCGCGTTGAAAATGTCAACTCCGTTATGAGGAAAAAAGGAATCCGAATGAGGAAAAACAAACTTTAGCAGTTAAAGGAAAGATCTGTTTTCATCCGGGGAAACAGATATCCCATAGCGATTCACAAGATTATGATGACTACCGTAAAACTTCTGTGGTGATGACTTCCAAGTTATGGGTAACATATCCTCGCTTAAGAAGCCTACTGGTTAGCAACCGAGCTCTATCAAGGTAGTCATTGTATCGACCACAAGCCCTTTAGTAGCGAATGAATTGTGAGATGTAAACTCCATATGCGCTTTTCGAATGTTGCTACAAAGAAAACGGAAGTTGACTATTGGAAAAGTGAAGTCATGTGGCCTAGTTTGAAGTTACCTTTGTTATCAATTTCAAGATCAAGGTCAAAGAACGAGACCAATGCTGAAGTATATGTATCATCCTTAATTTCGAGGTTTTTGTAAATCTTTGTATGACCCTCAGCACTCTGTAACAATAATGTATTATGCATTTTTATGTCCCCGCCGTTGGCGACTTGGGCATTTATTTTTACCCTTGTACGTACGCCCGTCCGTACATACCGGCCGACTCAATTTTGTCAAGGGATTCTCAGCTTGTGTATGCAGTAATGATTTCATATTTGGTCTGAAGATTAGGTATGATGACTTTTGCCGTGTCTCCCTTTTTAAGTCCATCTCTTATCTACTTCCTGTTTGCTGATATATATCTGGCGGGGCATTTGTATCCCATGGGCACATTTTCCTTTATTTTCTTTATAAGATGGCGCTACGTTGGTATATTGATTAACTCAAATATTTTCACCAATAATACTAAAGTTGATATTTTTATTACTAATTTATAAATAAACATGCACAAGAATTCAACTCAAATGTAATATTCCTTAAAGTTGACAAGTTAAGGTACTTTATTGAAAGAAAAACTGTAATTGAAATCAATTGAAAAAACTGATATTGAAATTATCTGGAGATTTGAGATTTCATATTCCTGGTTATGAGTGTATTCTAAAGTTGCCAATACATGTACATATACACATTCAGTAATTAATGTGCCAAAAATGCTTAAGCAAATAAGATTGGCCGTAAACAAATAAACAATGAGGATTAATTTTGCTGATACATTTGGTTATTATTGCTGTCTCATACATTTGTACATTCTGAAAAAAACTTCCATAAAACTAGTAATTTTCTGGCCCTAGATCTGTACTACAAATTAAAAGAGGAAAACTATGTTATCTTACAAATTTAAAGAATATTGGATCATTCTAGTACTCATTGGAATTCTCATTTTTTGTTACTTGGACGGTTGGAATCACAATTTCCAGTTGTTTAAATTCAAGTACAAAATGGAAATCAAATTTCTGGAGGGAGAAACTGCGATGTCCTGATACAAGTTGGATACTGAATATTTTGCCTAGTAGGATTCTGTATTTACTTAAATTTAAAAACGAAAGCGTTTTTGTTTATTGTACAAGAAAGATGTTTAACATGTTATTTGCAAATTAGATCCGATGTTAAAGTTTCTTAAAAGGGGAGATCATCAGGTGAAACATTTTACATACATATCAATGTGAAAACTGTTTTGCCCGAAAACAGCAGAATTCATATCCACAGATATTTTCAACAAAAATTTTTGGCTTTTCGAATATAAATTTGTTCGTAAATATCTGCATGGTGACCAGTATTTTTGTGCTCATTTTAGATAAGTAGATTAGCAGATTCAGTATTCCAAATATACTTGTGTGAAAAATATAATAGGAATTTAGTTTAATAAAGTAGTTGCATACTGTAGATATTCTTCAATCATACTCAAAGAAACATTTTCACGATGTATGTGAATTTGTATAAAAATATGTAAATTTACGGAAAAAAAGATTAACTTTTTTTTTAATTTTTGCATTTAAACCTAGAGCACAAAAACGCATTTGCAAGACAGTCTCTGAATATTTTTTTCATTGTACAATATGAGAAACAAATCTTAGAGATATATTTAATGCAATGCAAATTTAATTTACTGCTAAAAAACATACAAGTATGCATTTATGATGGAACATTGATTGTACAATCAAAAGATTGAGAGGCTAAATATTTTATTAAAATATCACTAAAAATAGGTCCGACAATGGTATTAATTCACAACTTTGTTGTCATTTTCTTTGGTTTAAGTCGGAAGAACCCAGAGTCGTGCTAGTACAAATGAGGATATCGAAATTTCACCTAGTAGTAGAAATATAGTTTCCATAACGAGAACTAGTTGATTATGAAATTTCTCACATCGAGTTAAATAAATTTTGCAAATGTTTGAAAGCGAGGCTTGCCGAGCTTTTAAACATTTGAAAATGTATTAAACGAGATGTGAGAAATTTCATAATTAACGTGTTTAAGTTGTGGAAACTGTTTCTCTAATGACTAGACGAAAAACACCGCGGATTGTATTCCGAATAAATTTGGCGGAAAATGTCACGAAACTTGTTCTCCTCTCTAGAGAGAAGAACAAATGTTTCCACACCGTTCAGGAAATGTGAAAACTGGATAGAAATTAGAGGAATTCGAATTCCAATCTGTACATGTACTAGGAGAACTTCAATCCACCTGGATTCCAACAGGGCATTCTTCGATCCACCACATTGGGACTCGGCCAGCAGCTCCGTAGCCGAAGCCCTTGAAAACGATTTATGTGCTGGGAAAATAATGGGTAACTGTCTATTTAGGTCCCATATAGTGCAAGGCATCAGACATTTTATTTTTGTAGTTATTGGCTATTAATTTGGATTCTGTGCGATTTTTTGTTTTAAAGCCCAATTTTTTTCTCATGGTGTGCAACAAATGACCAAAGTAGTTTTATTTATTATTTTTGTTTTATTTAATGACCCTTTTAACGAACAGGCGGGGCCACAATAACCAAAACCACTCCCAGCATTTCTTTTGGCTTTGCAAGGACTTTTCTTTTAAATTTTCATAAGAATGAATTAACTTGAATGAGAGTTACTGACCAAAAATAAAAAAAGTCTACAGACGACGATTACGACAATGATAAAAGCATACCATACTATTGTATTGTACAGGCCATGTACCATAAAATGAACAGTTAAAAAGACGCACATAAATGTAGATCAGCACAAATTCTACATCCTTCAAATGTACTATATATATTTGCTGCTTTGGCGTATTTCCTTCCCTGCAATAAACATGCAATGAAGTTCTGTATGCTTGAAAATATGTTTCACATGTACTCTCAAATGAATAATTGCTTTATTTTAGAGTAACCTATATTTAAATCAAAGGATGGTGTCAAAGAGGTCTCTAGAAACTCGATAAAATATACCAAATTTTCAAAAAAAAAGTTTACAGTCAAGGTTTTTTGTTCATCAGAAAGGTAATAGAGAAGAGGAGATTAAAGACGCAATTTTCAATTATATTTTTTACATCGGAAAACGAACACCGAAGCAAAATGATGAAAGGGGGATTTCCCGAAATTCGTTTTGTATTTTTCTGAGAAAAAAGCCTGGTAACCTAGGCTGAAACTTTTATATATAGCGTCTAATGTCTTAATTCTATTCACCATAGTTTATACATTTACGGACATGTACACTGTTGTTTTGTTGGTGGTTTGGACATTTATATCTCCCATGGATGCAGATATAAATTAAGAACGTTCTCAAACTTTCTAATAAGAAATGTTAGGAGGTATATCATCTCTGGTTAAGCATATTTCATTCGAGGACAGACATTGTTACTATTAGTGTTTCTGTTTTTTTTATGCGGTGTATGATTCTTCGAGTCGTCATCTTCAAGTATTTATACCAAACCAATTAAACCAAATTCCCATAACTCCTAACAGTAAGTACTGCTTTTCCAATATGCATGTTAACAACGTAGAAAAAAATATAATATTATACAATTATGGCACTTCCATGAGATCAATATGGGTTTAACGGAGCAATAAAGTAATATTGAACGAGGGTTTACCCCGAGTTCAATATTATCTTTTGCGCTCCGTTAAACCCCATATTGATTGAGTATAGAAGTGCCATAATTGTTTTATTATATTTGATTGACATGTCTTAAGTCAAGGATGACAAACAAATGGGGCGTGGTATATCTATTGTGGATGTTAAAGGGGTGTGGCCTGTAAACGTCAGTCAAAGTTAGTGTGCAATATGATGATTTATCATGATCAACTGTGCAATATGATGTTTTATTGAGTAGGTTTATTTCTATACTTTATACATAGAAATAAAAGTACAAATGTAATAAAAAGTAATATTATTGCTCAATATTATGTTATATTCTTTCAACAAATACGAAAGTGTCCACAAGAATGACGGATGCTGTTAGATTTGGATTTTTGGATAATGTTACAAAACTGAATTTAAATAGATTTAATCCTAACACAGACTGGAGAGGTATAATGCTAATTCTGACATGTTGGTTGAAATGTTTATTAAACATTGGGGGAATGATACTAAGGGTAATGATACAAACAACATTTTAACATCCTGGTTGTATTTTATTCAAATGTGGGCATTCAAACACAATGGCAGGATAATGAGACAACGTCTTTACAAATACATGGTTTTACCAAGCAAAGTAACGAAGCTTTTATTGTTGTTTTTCAACTCTGTATATGTTTACAATTCTTCAGACAAAGACTAGTTTAGAATTTTTTTCTCTCTTTTATATCGTTTTGTAGTGTCTTTTATCATATTTTTATTTCATTTGTTGTATGAGAATCTGAAGAAAATTTTAAAGAATAACATAACAATAAGAAAGCATAAGAGTTGTGGCACTTGGGTAAAAAACTTTGGAACATAAATAAGTAAAACTAACCCTAAAAACATTGATTTGACGAAACATATTGTTGTTTGGTTCTGCTTCTTTGAAATACTATTAGTATGACCATTTCAAATTTGATTACAGAGTACGGGAAAAGTTTCCCGCCAAATTTTCCTTTATATAACAAGTCACAAAATGTCTTTGTACTTCAGACATAGATAAATGTAAAAACCTTCCGAGACTTGTTAAAAGAACCAAAGAAAGGCATTTAGACTTAAAAAGCTTCAGTTCAAAACTTTGATGTGCCGTTCACTTCCTGACTCTTACATGGATAAGTACTTAAATCTACATAACTGTTTAACGGTTCTAGAAATTTCTCTTGACAAGCAGTGATATTTTATCGGATTTTAAAATAAGTGCCATAAATTTAAATGTTTATTTATGTTATACTTTTCAGGAATTATCATAGTTGTAAATTCTGTTTTGTTGGCTTTGTGTATGTGTCTGGTTGTTTTCGCAGCCATCAGGTAGGATTTATTTTGTTCTGAGATGTTTGATTTTTCCTTTCAAAGTACTGTTTGCACTAGGTTCGAAATTGTCGACCCTCTTTCACAATTTGTTTTTCGAAAATATAGCAGCTTGAAAATTTAGCTTACTTGGTACATCTTAGAATATAAAATTTGTTAATATATCATGAAGCACTGCATTTGTGAATGTTACCGCTTGAAACACAATTAAACCAGGGAAAATAATTTTGCACGTGTTATTTTCGACAAAAAAACTTAATTTACATAAAAAGTGAACAAAATTGCCAAGAAAAAAAATTTGGCCAGAGCCGAAATCGATAGGAAAAAAGCAAAGTAGGCGCAAAACTACAAGAAAATGTACGTTTAACCGGTTTTGTGGTGTGCCAATCTTCCCTTCGATTGCTATTTGCTTAAATAAATATTCATCCTAATACTAAGTGAAAAGGGTATCTTGAATCACAGTTTGGGCCATTTCTTCAAATTTTTCCGCAAGGGACTGATATTTATTTAGAACTTTTTAATGGTAGTAAGAGAAGGTCGTCACAGGGAGAGAACACTGCCTAATGTGAAAGCCCGAATAGTTGGCGCTAGCTATCGCTTTACAAGTTTCTAGGTACTATAACCGGGGGAATATAGGCGTTCCGCTTATAAAATCAAGAAGGAAAATATATCCGTTCTATACTTTTATTTTGCAGTCCGGCGTAACCGAACTATAAACCTAAACTGACATAACAAATAAAATAACAACAATAGATAAAAAACAGAGATTAACGTTGTCCATAGAAATGTCACTTAAGAGAAGTAAATAGATAACCACTTTACGGATTAGCATTTTTTCACTATTGTCCAAACATAGAATTCGTTGGCGGATTACAGAAAATCAATACTTTGAAAGTTTATGAAAGCTGAATAATTACTGTAAATACAGTAAATACAAAATACATTGAAATATGCAATTTATGTTACCTAATTTAATTGTCAATTTATGTTACCAAATTTAAGGTCAAAAATGTCCGATCATAGTACTCTAACAAAAAATAGAAAGTTCAAATTACATGAATATAATAATGCAAAAAGATAGGTATTTACTACAATAATAAGAATTTTAAAAAAAATATTCAGATTAAAGAAAATTTAATATTATTTTTAAAAAAATGCATTTTTTTCACTTTTGGAATAATGTTTCTCTACATCTTCCTTTACATTTCACATAGTCCTTTATAGAGCCAACGGGAAAGTATATTACAAAGTTCGACTTACGGCGCTTTGATCGCTAATTTAGGCTTGCTAGAGTAATGCAAAACACAAAAAATATCCAATTGCCATACATCTATGAGTATTAATTGATTATTTTTTAATTTAATGTCGGAAATTATAGGTTTGCAATTTTAATTACAAATACCGAGGTTACTGTGAATTTAGGTTCTGCATATGCGCATTTCGACAACTTATGTCTCATCAGTGCAGATCAAATCAAATATTTGGAAACCCATGAATCGAAATATGTGAACAAGCTGATAAAGAACAAATTACTAATAAGATCTAAATAGGAAAGCCAAAATCCGCTAAGGACATAGCTTTGCAAGAGGGAGATACATGGATAAGATAAGGGTAAGAAGGACATGCTTACCCTTCCGGAGCATCTGATGTCACTCCTGGTTTTCACGGGAATTCACACTATGAGTGCCTTAATTTTTAATGTCGTCTTTTTATTTCCGTGCTTGTAGCTGTCTCACGTCCTTGTTTTGTCTTTGTTTTTCTCTGTTGCCGTTTTTGTCATGTCTTCGGATTTCGATTTTTGTAGTCTTCGCTCTCCTTGTTCCTTCGGTAATCAACTGCCGTTGTTTCCTTAGTTTTTAATAAAATTTCTTAATTAAGATATTGAAAATTTTCAAATAAAATCGGTTTTCGGGCCAGCACCGACGTACTGGCTACTGGGTTGGTTAATACCCTCGGGGACTAACAGTCCGCCAGTATTGGGATCGGCCCAGTGGTAACAAATTACAAAATACCAAGGTTACTGTGAATTTAGGTACTGCATATGTGCATTTCGACAACTTATGTCTCATCAGTGCAGATCAAATCAAATATTTGGAAACCCATGAATCCAAATATGTGTACAAGCTGATAGAGAACAAATTACCAATAGGATCTAAATAGGAAAGCCAAAATCGGCTAAGGAAAGAGCTTTGCAGGAGGGAGATACTCCTTAAATTTTAACAAAATTTATCAAATTTAGATATTGAAAATTTTCAAATAAAGCGACTGATTGATTGATTAGTTAGAGTTTTACGTCCAGCGAGCAATATTTCACCTATA
This sequence comes from Modiolus philippinarum, assembly GCA_002080025.1. Taxonomy (NCBI): domain Eukaryota; kingdom Metazoa; phylum Mollusca; class Bivalvia; order Mytilida; family Modiolidae; genus Modiolus; species Modiolus philippinarum. The sequence continues at coordinate 166,198 of MJUU01070090.1, forward strand.
TCAGTATTATTTCAATTAAAAAATGACGCCTAACGTGCTTTGTCACGCCCTGTTACTACTGTTTATTCATACAATGCAAATTGACAAATAATCAAATTTTGTGGACAAAAATCTTCGTTTGAGCATATTAAATTTTACCTGTATTCCACTTTTGACGTAACATTTCACTTTCTCAGCCATTTTTGTTTCTCTTCCACGGCCCCTTGAAGACATTAATGTCGAGGATCTTGGCCAATCCCTACCTCTGTCTGCTTGTTTTTTAATCTTTTATATTTTGACATGTGTATATATTTTTTGTTTTACCTCCGACAAGAATTTTAACTCGTTTGTTTATTTATGCTTACACGAATTGCCGCACAGCAATCTTTATTTTAAAATGCATGTAATACTATTGTATTAAATCAAACATAAGAGAGACACGTGTCCATTTTTATATAATAAATGGAAACAAATGTAAATGACATTGATGTATATGGACAAAGTTATTACAAAGAGTTTTGAATTTGTTTCTGTATGTAATGTGTATGAAATGTTTGCAGGAAGTGCAAAAAGAAGAGAGACACAATACAATCAAAGAACAGAAAAATATGTACCGTAAATGAAAATTTGAAAGTACCTCCAAGAAACAAACCTAACAAAAAAGCTACAGGAAATTACACTGAACCTTGGAAGTCTCACCATTATATCCAAAGAAGTATGAACACAGAGGAAAGAACAGCAAGAGAAAGTTACGAAGAGCCATGGGAATTACGACACAATATTGTACATATGGAAGAAATATACAGTTCTACTAACAGTAACATTGAAATACCACTATCTGTTGATACTGAAGTATAATGTTAATATTACATCATTGTCATGTACTTTGGTATATTTACACGGGTCATCAAATATCAAAAAGTACATCTCCTTAAAAAACAGCAGAGGAGTTCTTGTTTTGTATCACTTTAAATGATATTCGTGAATACTAATTTTAGGCTTCATTCCGTGTATGGCACTCGGCAGATGTCCTTGGTACTGGATTTGGTTCCCTTTTTCGATATTTTTTAAATGATAGAAAAAAGAAGGGAAACGGGGAATGTGTCAAAGAGACAACGACCGAAAGGGGAGTAATAACAACTCAAAGCCACCATAATATCTTCAATGAACGGTGAAAAAACCCCACACCCAACGGCAGGTCGGAGTCGGCCCCTGAATAAAGAGTAATCAAGTTCTGCGAAATAAACATCATCCTAGACTCCTATAGACATAAAGTAAACTAACTAGAAAAAAGACAAGACACAAAGGCTTTATAAATTTCCTGGCTTAGGACAGGCGCAAACCTGCTGCGGCGGGGTTAAACTAGTTTTTTGGACTACTTTTGGATTATGGCTTTCCATTTTATTTTGATTTTATTTGATTTTATTTGATTTTACTGCTGCTGATGAGAGGTTACTCCTTGAAACACGTATACAGCATAATTTTATTAAGCAACTTCGGTATTTTTGTATTTAAACAATGGAAAGATTGAATTCAAAACATTTATTCATGCAGATATTGCTAACTTAATAAAAAGGCAAAATAAATTATACCATCAAACCAATCCAGAAAGATGGTGATGAGTACTTATATGGATATAATTATCACGGGTGTTTTAATATTAACCGAAATGGCCATATTCCTAACGTCAAAATAAAGAACATACTTGATCAGTTTAGTTTACATCAACTCGTCAAAGAAAATACATATATTACTGAACGAGGCGCTTCGTTTTTAGACTTAATAATTGTCAGCAATCCGTCAGGTGTTTTATACTGTGAGGTAGGAAACCGTTGCTTGATCAAGTGCGCTATCACTTGCCAATCAAAGGTAAATCATACAAATCATATTTAAAAGCGAAAAAAAATTATATTTATGCTAACGGAGACTATTTATCTCTAAAAGGCCAGCTAGATCTAGTCCATTGGAATACTTTGTTCGACTGCAATGATAGTGACCAAATTACAAGTTTAATAACAAACACAATTCTGGAAAAAGTAAACGCTTGTTTACCCAACAGAGCAGTTATTTAAAGAATGACCCGCCCTGGATAATAACGTAAAACAAATTATTCGGCGTAAAAATAAAGTTCATAGAAAAGCAAAAATTTCCAACAATCCAATTTATTTCAAAAATTTTCGTAGGGTCAGGAATAAATGTAACGCTATTGTTTCTAATACGAAAAAGTTATAATATATAAATATTGCAGAGAAAATTCTTCACGAAGACCCAAAAGTTAAAAACTGGTGGAATCTTGTTAAGAGTCTTCTGGATAACATGAATAACAATCAATAACCCCTTTGGAAGTAAAAAATGAACTTATATATAATAATCAAGACAAAACCGTAGTGTTTAACGATTATTTGAGTGAACTTTCAAATCTAAACGACAATGATAAAACTTAACCTGTTTTCGAGGACACTTCTGATCACGTATTTGATAATTTGGGTTTTGAATGAGCAGGAAGTTGATTGATTTATTAATTAGTTTAACGCCCAGTGAGCAATATTTCAGCTATATCAGGACGAGATCAGGTTAATCAATTCAAAAACATACACAGTAAAGGAAAAAAGAAACAAAGGTGCAGGGACAGCCGGGACAACGTGTTTTGATTAGAAATGGAAAAGGGGAGAAATGGGTAGCGGCAAGAAATTTAGCCATCTATACGAGTCTCACTAACTCTGATATCTTTAGACAATCTAGAAGGGGACTTTATACTGCATTTAGCGTGGAGTTTCTCCACACAGTTTGGCTACAATGGTTGGCGGTCAGGATTTCCGTATTCTGACCTGACTACCCCGCATAGACAGGGCATTCCCCTATCCTCCAACTGGGGACGCACCCGGCAGCCCCTGAAAACCGATTCAGGTGCCGGGTAGGACGCTGAAGATGTTCCTGGTAATTAAGACACAACTAAATGCATTGTTCCCGATTCAATTACTCCTCGTATTCTTACAGAGTGTAGTATCATTTAAAAATATCCCTTGAATAAACTTTTCAACTAATCACTAAAAAAGTAGTATTTCCTAGTGAATATAATTTTGATAATGTTATAACGGTATTTGAAAAAAATTATCTGACTGGTTTCAAAGCTTTCTTTTTAACAGAAAACAAAGAGTAGTTATATGTTATAGTTTTTTTAGTTGGCAATCATTAAGGCTGGAGTTCACAGGGATCAATCCTTGGACCTCTTTTATTCCTCATTTTATAAATGATAAATTTTGCAGATGATAGTTTGTACATTATAGTTGATAATCCCAATCTAGCTGCAGATCAATAAAATGACAATCTTGAAAAAAATACATTCGTGGTCAGAAAATAGTTAGTTACTTATAATGCTAAGAAACTGAAACTATGATAATGTTAAGAAAAATTAATAAACCTCAACATCCGCCATTGCTCATGAACGGCTCCATTTTACAAACAGTAAGTGAACACATACATTTAGAATTTCTATTATCAGATGACGGGGCTGGCATAAATATGCACATATGATAGTAAAAAACATACAACAGAATATATAATTTGTGAAAATTTTAATTAACCCTCAATAGGAGGACTTAAGAAAAAAATGTTATATCTTTCGTCTGCCATATTCTAGAGTATGGAGATATAATTTGGAACAACGGAATAGCTCCTCTTGCTCATGAAGTAGAAAATGTAGCGCTTGAGGCAGCCAGAATTTTTACTGGTGTAACTCAACTTTCATCCTTTGCATAATACGGGTTAGGAAGAGTTAAGTAAAAGACGGGAAACTCATTAGATTGTTCCATTTTTTCAAAATGTCCAATAATTTAACCCGGCCTTATCTTAGTGAACTAGTTCCAGCAAGATTTCGTGTTGTCCTCGAACGCGTTTTTAGTCGAATTATTTTGTTTCGTAAACGATAAAAATGTTGAACTCACTAAGTGAGGATAAAAGTCAAGTCCAACTCTGAATAGTCTCAAAGCTCATTTCAGAGCTTTTTTAGTGTTCCAAAGACCTTCTTACAATTACTTTGGTTCCTGTATTGGGCAAATATTACACTTGAGGTAAAGAGTGCAGTGTAGTTATCTAAAACAGCGTTTTTTGTTGTATTTTTTTTTTTTTTTTTTTTTTTTTTTTTTTTGGCTTTTTTCTTTTTTTTTAATTGTGCTTTCACCAAACTGTTCATGTTGGAATATAAAAAATAATGACCATTAATTATTAAGATATCCCAATCATTATGTAGCAAGGAAACGATTTTTATTCACCTTACAACTACATTGTACCATGTCGCATTTCATGCAGTATACATTTTTGGGATTCAGTGTTTTAACTACAGAACTGAATATCAATATTTTTAATTCTGTTCAAAACTACATTCTTAGTAGCAAAAGATTTTCGACATAAGTTGCAAGCCTATTTTATTACAAGTACAGTATATATTCTTCAAGCTCGCCATCTTGGATCTTTGATATGCTCTTCTTATAAATCTACCTTTTAACACATTTGTTCACTTCTAATAAATATTAAATTACTTTTAGTTGTAGATGGCAAATTTGTATTATTATTTGTAAACAAATGTATAGCCAATCTCTGAGTATAGTAATTTTATTACATACATTTTTTCTCTCCCAGGAATCGGATAAAATATAAGAATACATTCTTGTTTCCGAATCCCATTGATTTTATGTCTTTTGCATTATTTTTTTCCTATATTTTGAAATATATTTGTAACAAATTGTGACAATAATTTATTAATAAAATAAACAACAATGCAGATAGACTAGTGCAGTTATGTCAATTAAATCTTAATGACAGCACAATAAAAAACCGAAAAGGTAGAAATTTGTTGTCAAAAACACACCATGTTACGGCACATATTGTCGCCCCCGCACATATTGTCGCAGGCGACAATATGTGCAACTGTATCGGCACATATTGTCGCCCAAGCACATATTGTCACAGGCGATAATATGTGCAACTGTATGTGCACATATTGTCGCCCTACACATATTGTCGCCGGCGACAATATGTGTAGTACATTTTCGGCACATATTGTCGCCTGTTTTAAAAGAATTTGTTTACAACAATTTTGAGTTGCAAGTGTACTTAACCGATTCTGAGTGTTTGGAAATAAAATAGCTTGTGTTTCCACGGATATTGAGATAAGAAGAAATAATTAAAATATTTGGGGACGACTGTTTAATTGTCGGGGAGAGCATTGTCAATTTTGGTTGAAAAAAAATTATTTATTACCATGTCAATCTCTTGCAAAGTACTTTTTTTACAAGATGTCATTTCAAATTATTTATTTGTATTTTCCTAAAAAAAATCTATTCAAAACAAAATGAAATTACTTATTTTCGTGACAAGTATCATAAGAAAATTTATTTTGACCGGCACCAAGATTATGATTAAATTATCTATTTACAGAATCTCCCAATCCTTCATCTGAAAATCAAATGTCCGTTCCTTTAGTAGTGCCTGCTATGTAAGTGAAAAAATACAAAAAAATATGGAATGGTACAATGTACCAAATGAAGCTGCTTAGGTTGAAAAACTTCTATTTCACACATATCCATAGACCCACAAGGCGTATTCAAAGCTGTTCTTCTCGCCATATATCTAAGTTTCATGCATAAAGATTATCACACTGTGAGGAAATGTTGGGCCCTCAGAAAAAACTTAATCTACATGTACATCCTATCTCGAATGATTTTTTTTTACTTTTTTGTTGTTTTGTTTTGCTTTTACCCGAACCCGTTTTTTCTCTTACTACCAACCTGATACAAATTCCATGCGTACGGTTTATAAGTATAATTGTTCCCATTAGTTATTGTTCTTGACACAAAACTGTCGTTCTAAAGTTTTAATTCTGAAGATTAAGATCAAATCTACTTCACACCAAATCCAGGTGTTCCCGATAATTATCTCTGGTGCTTTTCTTTCTATAATAGAATCTTCATTTCGATCTCTTCCTATGATATTGTCTTTCTAAGAAGTCTATTTTCTTCATAGGCTCACCTCGCTTTGCCAGGGCTAGCTGAAGAAATCAGAGTGCGTCCGTCGTTCGTCAGTCGTAACTTTTTCATTTCGATCTACTTCTAGAAAATCGCGACAAGGATTTATATTAAACTTACTTTTCCCTAATAAAAAATTGGCCGCAATGTGATATACTTGTTAAGATTTCTAGAGGTCGGCTGAATGAACCAAACCTGGCAATGGTTCATATAATATGCTAATTAGGTGCTTTTAATTTGGCGGCGAAAGTTACTCAAAATTGAGGGCAGCTGGAAAATTATATTAGCATTGGTCTGTATCAAAATGCACACAAAAGTCATTTAGAGAACCACAAAATGGTTTTATTAAAACTTTGTTTCAATGTTTCTTATGGAGTGATGACTGACTGCTGTTAATTTTTGTCCTGAAACTTAGTTTATAAATACAGGGGCGGATCCAGGCAATTTGAAAAAGGGGTTCAAATTAGAAGTGAAATGAAATTTCGACGAACGGAGCGAGGCGCGAAAAGTTTTGGGGGATTTCTTGGTAAAACATCAAGATATTCATTAAAAAGTACAAGATTGTCCAAAGTAGGGGGTTCCAACCCCGGACGCCCCTTTCCCCTGTGGATCCGCCAATTAAATAAATGACTTTCAGTGGATAATGGACGATCAATAGTGGGTGCCAGGTGTTAGAACCCTTTTTTTGGGGGGGTGGGGGGGGGGGGGGGG
>MJUU01070091.1:0-19396 GCA_002080025.1 Modiolus philippinarum
ACTGCGATACACATTGTTGGGAATACAGAAATATCAGCCGAATGCATATGAGATGTAATAAATAGAAAATGAAAATATAAGAGAAGAAAAAATATTGAGAAGAAACTAAAAAATATATAACTAAATTTAGAAAATATCCATGAATTTCAAAAAAGGCCGAGTACTCGAGTGCAAAAATTGTACTCGAGTACTCGCCTTCTAAACGAGTACTCGAGTATTCGAGTACTCGTTGCCATCCCTAATAAGAACACTCCAGACATCTATCCAGTACTGATGAGTATTAAATGTAACTTTCAAATAAGCTAACATTCAGAAAACACAAGAGGAAATTTAAAAATCAAACGGGAAAAACCAGATACAGATCTATATAAGGCTATTATCGAAGATTGGTCAGAGCAAACGGAAACTAAATTGAATAATCCAAGAAGCATTAAACGAGATTAACACTGTCTTTAATACAGCCATAACTGAATATTTAAATACAACAGCAGTCTATAAAAGTAAACCAAAACTGCAAGTCTGGAATGACGGCATCAAGAAATCCTTACATAAAAAAACATGCAATATGGTTGAAGAACGGTCAATCCAAGAACCGAGCGGATATTCACTTTACTGCAAAGGGCAAAGCAAAGCAATCATTTCGAAGATCTATCAGGATGGCAGGTGCGAAAGAACGTCAATTAGAAAAAGAAACTATTTTGGCTGCAAGATTACACAACACGAATAAACTTCTTCAGAAAAATAGGAAAAGAACGTCAAAGACCTTTTAATGATCAAAATAGTAGTAGATGGACGAGATTGGTCGCATTTGCGGGGGACCAAGGGGACCAGGCGGAAGTATGAGGTCAAAGTAACATGACCGGATGTATGACGTCACCGAAAGTGGGGGTGACGTCATCGGAAATGACGGGGAAATGACGTCAACCGGAAGTATGACGTCAACGGAATTGACGATTTCCAAAACGGACCAATGAAAGCGTTTCCCTCCAGATTTGAAATTCAAATATTCAAAACGGACCAATGGGAGCGTTGCGTGCCCGATTTCAAATCGCATGAAGTTTGAATGGACCAATTATAATTCTTTAGCTTTTTACTGCGTAAAAAGGGGGGCCGTCCCTTTAAAGACCAATCCTCCTCTCAAATTTCCGAGATGAGCAGGCGACCAGTACGAGCAGCGAAATGAGCATACGAACAGGTGAAAACGAGCAGCGTGAATATACCTTTAAACGACTAATTTATAGCTTTTCCCACCACAAGATTCAAGGCACTTGTCACCACCACCACTTACCTCTGAATTCCCGAGATGAGCACGCAAGCAGCACGAGCAGCAAAATGAGCACGCGAGCAGTGAAAACGAGCAGCATGAGCATACCATTAAACAGCAAATTTGTTCCTATTCCCACCGCTCAGCAGCAGCAATATTCCCAAGATGAGCACGCGAGCAGCACGAGCAGCGAAATGAGCACGCGAGCAGTTAAAATAAACAGCGTCAGCAGCGAAATGAGCATGTTAGCATNGCAGCAGCAGCAGCAATATTCCCGAGATGAGCACGCGAGCAGCACGAGCAGTGAAACGAGCACGCGAGCAGCGACATTCCCAACCTGACCATATTTAAAGCTTTGTTCTGTAAAATATCGTCATTCGCTCTTCGAATCCAGAGAGAGGAAGACGTCGATAATGTATCACTGCGACCTTTGTGAATACACAACCAATCGTCACTACAATCTCGTTCGCCACAAGAGTCAGAAACACGACATGGAAGATACTTCGCCAACTGAATCTGAGACAGAGTACAACCAATCAATCTGACTAATCTGCATATAGCAACGAAGAAAGTAATGACTCAAATACGTCAGAAGGGTCCACAGACGAAAGCACTGACGATGAAGATGAACAAGAGTCTCCATGGAAGCTGATCGTGAATCAAACATTTGACAACTCGAGTCGGAATACTATAAGAATGTAGAAGAGTTGATGGAAGAAGGACACGACTTCGAAAAGGCTCGTTTAGCCGCATATGAAGACATGAATAATCTTTTTAGAGACCATATGAGAAATGAATACCTGGAAACGGTGTTCTGGATGCAGGATTTCAACAAAGACCCAATTCACAAAAAGATCAGAGATACAGCCAAACGTTTAAGAGATGAAGAAGACTACGAAACCAGGGAATCTTGGCAATATGCAGTGAAGAAAAGAAAATATCTGTAAGATGACGTATTGTACAGATTCGAGCCACCATCAATCGAAGACAGCAACAAATCGATGTAAATAAAAGAAAAGAAGAAAAGGGGTGGGGTAATGCGGCCTATCCTTTAAGATAGCCAGTCACAAGCCTGGATAAACGCAGAGTGCCCCTTTGGAATATGTACTTAATGACCCCCTTGTCAAAATTTTGGACCCCTCTTAGCACCCAAATATGATCATTGGATTAAGAATGTAAAAGTTACTCCGAATACATATATAACATGTCTTTAGTACTTGACTTAGGAAAAATTGAAATTTGGGCCTGTCCCGAAATTTTGGACCCCTCATAACACCCATAATATAAGAGATAGGGATAAATGAATGTTACCAATCGATTTAGAATGACAAAATTACCACGAAAACATATATACTATTTCTTTAGTACTTACCTAAGAAAAAATTGTATTTTGGGCCATTCCTGAATTTTCTGGTACCCCTATCTCCGAAATGGTAAGAGCCCGGGGGGTAACTTCATATATATTGGTATACGGGGACGTGCGGCAAATTTGGGTGCTTATTTTACAAATTCTAGTATTTATTTGATGCTCATTTTCCCCTTTTCATATTTATTTGGGTCTGTTTTCAATACATCTGGTAATAATTTGGGTTGTTTTTTCAATTTTGTATAAATATTGTGAGAAGATTCATTAGAAAAAATCACTTTTATTATGAATTGACAAATTTTATATGCCATATTTTAGAATTTGCCCCTTTTTCTTCTAATCGTACAATAAATTTACATTGTACAGTAGTATTTTTATGGGTGTCATATATAAGGGCAGTATTTATTCGGTTATGGATTTCGATCATAATCTAGTATTACTTCGGGTACAATTTCTGGACTCCCTGCCGCACGTCCCCGTACAAAATATATGAGAGTTACTCCCCCGGGGGTAAGAGATAGAAACTTGAAATTTTCAACAATCGCTTTAGTAGCTCAATGCTACCCCGGATTGATATAAATATTGTACGGAAAACGAACGGTAACTCGGAAAATTGCGGTTAAAAATAGTAGTAGGAGAATGGACGTCCCCCTTTTGTACGCAGAAAAAGCTAAAAAGTTATGATTGGTCCATTCAAACTTCATGCGATTTGAAATCGGGCGCGTAACGCTCCCATTGGTCAGTTTTGAATATTTGAATCTCAAATCTGGAGGGAAACGCTTTCATTGATCCGTTTTGGACATCGTCACTTCCGTTGACGTCATTTTCGATGAGGTCATCTCCGGTGACGTCACATTTCCGGTCACGTGACTTCCGGTGACGTCATATTACCGGTCACGTGACTATGACGTCATACTTCCGCCTGGTCCCCCGAAAATGCGACCCATCTCGTCCTTCTCCTACTACTGATCAATTATGCAGTGGACAAGACAACGTTTTAACTGGATTTTGGGAAAACTTCAAACAACTAGCAAACATAGAGAATGGTACGATCATAGATAATGAATATCACAACATAGTGAACTTTGAATTTGACATCATACAACTCATTAACAACACTGGCGATAACCTCCCAGCAACATTAAAAGATATAAAGAACACCTCCAAAAATCTGAATAAAGGCAACTCAGCTGATATTTATAATTTAACCATTGAACACATTTTGAACGCAGGTCCAAAATTATCAATGAAGGGATATGGAGTAAATGCAAATGAGACAAAGTCTCTACAAATACATGGTAAATAAGCAATGGAACAACGCTTTTATTGTTGTTCTTCATCTTGAAGTCGCCATGAGGCCTTCAACAATGAGCTTTACTCATACCTCATAGCAAGTTCAAGACGGCCCCTAGCACCGGTTTGAGCCAAAAACTCTATATTTAATTACAGCTCAAATTAACACAGTTATAAAGGAAGGAACTGTTCCAGATAACTTAAAAACAGGAAAGTTGACACAAATGTATAAGATTAAGGTGAAAAGAATAAGCAAGCAGCTATAGGGGAATAACAGTCTTACCAGTAAATGGGAAAATTCTTGAATTATTTATACAAGATCGTATTCAACCAAGTCTGTTAAATTCACAAAGCGTCTCACAAAGAGGTTAAACAAATTGATTGTCTCCACTGAATGCTGCTCATCCAATTGAAGAAGCATATAGAGAACTCCTTGATACAAGAACAGACGGAGTTCTTGTTCTTCTTGATGCAAAAACCACATTTGACAAGGTTATCCATACCAGTATGCTTCGAAGAGCATTTACAGGGGAATTTATCGTCGCACTTTGAGGTGCAGAAAAAGTGCGACAAAATCATCTGGTGAGGTCTATTTACATTGAAGAATTGCTGAATATTTACAGTACTGGTTAAAAACGACGATATATGTTTATCGAACCACTGCTTCCAACTTGAGATGTCTTCATGAGTAAATAGTTCCCACATGGTAGGGGGCATACTCCATAGGTTGGCGTATGAGTGTCTGGTAGCACGACATGGTCTCAATGGGACAACCTTGGAAATTTCTCTGTTGAAAAGCTCTTTTGGAGTTTAATTTCTTCGAGATGTTTTTGATGTGATAGTTCCAGCTCAATTTCTTGTGAATAATTTGCTGAGTCTACCTCCTCGAGTGTGGGGCCATGGATGATGTAAGTGTCCTTTGCCGGGGTCTTCTTGGTGGAGTTTGCATTTCATGGAATGGAATTCCATTTGCTAATCTGATTCTCATTACTGCAGCCCGTCAAGACCTTTCTGTAATTTTTGTGTCACTTGTCGTTTTTTATATGTCGGTATAGAACACAGTTGACGACAAAGAGTCCCACTAAAGCCGATGACACATACTCCTGTAGGTCGTTTATAAATACGAGGAATAGTGGCCTTAGATTGCTGGTACTCCGGATTTTACTGAAGCTGTCGATGATCATTCGCCCTCTAGCAGAACCCTTCTGTCGAAGATTGTGTAAGAAATCTCTAAGCCATGGATAGGTCAAGCCTCTGATGCCATAGTGTCAGATCTTGTATATAAGCTCTGTGTGGTATCTTTAAAGGCTTTAAAAATCCAAGAGGATAAAATCTGTTTATCTCTTCTTGAGTAAAGTTCCTAGTAGATCATTGATGGTTATTGTTAGTTAAGATTCTCAAAGGTGTGCCTTTCTAAATCCATGTTGGCCATATGTAAGAAAGGAATATTGTTCTAGATGTTTATGGGTTTCGCAACAGCTGATATGTTCCAGTGGTTAACAAGGTATAGATGTGAGAGATACAAGCCTGTAGATGGAAGCTTGACTACAATTTCTTTCTTAACAAGGGGCTCTCAAGGGCCTGTATCGCTCACCTGGGCCATGACTGACACAATAAGTTAAAATAATCACAACGTTTAAGGTTCTCATTTTCAAATTTGTTTATTGACTGTTGAAGGGTCTCATTTTGAATTTTGCTGATGTTATATGATCAAAAATTAAACTATGTTCTCTACTGGCATCTATTTTTGATGGAGCGTAGACCGACTGTCACCTTTCTTGATTGATTGATGTTTTACGCCAACTTCAGCAATATTTCAGCTTTATTGTGGCGAGAACTGTTAAGTTATTTGAACAACAAGAGCTGTCGCCGAATGGCAAGCAAGTATACCCCCCACTCATTGATTGATTGAATATTGTTTAATGTCTACGCAGCAATATTTCAGCTATATCAAGACGAGAACAAGTTTGTTAATAAATAATCACTTTGGGGTATGGAAAGGGTCATTGGACGGGAAATTCTGACTGCCACTGGAAAAGTAGGGTGAAATTGAAAAGGGCGGAGAATTTAGCCTTGTAGCCGATCACCTACGGACCACTCAAAAAAGCTTGCTACAAGGGTTCTTTAACGTGCAGGAAGCGTGGCATTTCTTCCTACACGTGGACCTGAGTTTACATCCCATCCGAAAGATGGGTTGTGTATTTATTAATCCCGCAAAACCACGGAATGGGTCCTATTTGTATATCCCGGGACCCTCGGGGTCAGCCCCCGTTTCGGAGGGGTCACACCCCGCAAACCGGAGATACTAGGTCCTATTTCTATATCCCGGGGTTCCCTCGGGTCCCTCTGTTAAAAAGACTCATACTCCAAGCTCAGAGGATGCTGCGGGCCTATCGATAAGCCGGTACCGCGCACGGCGACCCACCCATTGAACCCTGGACCAAAAATTCATGTTTACACTACATTTTGTAATTAAGTCCACATTTCGTCAAACAAGAAGTAAACATTTGACAGGAGTCAAAATAGGACGTTCTTTACAACTAACCATATAGAGGCTGCATACCAATTTTGAAATCAATCCCTCTTGTAGAAGCTGAGAAAAATGCGACGAAAATTTTTTCGGACGAACGGACGGACAAGGTGAATCCAGTATACCCCCTCTCTAGCAAGTGGGGGTATAATTATAATAAATATATAAAATATCAATATAAAACCATTAAAGCTTTATACAAGTAAAACAAGAGTTTAAAATAAAAAAAAATATAAAAAACATTATAGGAGAAATGACAGTTTAACTGTTACAATATTACAACTATAAATTAAATCCATTTAAATCTTACTTAATAAATTGATTGCTTTTAAAAATTGAACGATTTTCTTGAAGAAGACCATGTTAGGATCATTGTGCCTCACTTTGGTTCCAATTGGCATAGTATTTTCAGAGGAGATCTTTTAATGATTTCCCATGGGGTCCAAGGTTAAACAATGTTCCCCGCTGACTGCCATCTTAGATGCTATGCGGACATGCTAGACACATTTTATGAAGGGGACCAAGTAAAGACCATTATGACTAAGTATGATTCCAATTGGCCATGTACTTTCAGAGGAGATCTTTGAATATGTTTCCCTATAGGGAAAAATGATAAAAACATGTTCCCTCCTGGCGGCCGTCTTGGATATGATGTGGACTTGCTGAACACATTTTTAAAAGGGGCCACCTAAGGACCATTGTGACTAAGTTTGGTTCCAATTGGCCCAGTATTTTCAGAGAAGATTTTTGCAATATTGTCCAATTTTGGACAAAGTTCCCCGCTGGCGGCCATCTTGGATGACATGCAGACTTGCTGGATAAAATTTTTAAGGGGACCACTGAAGGACAATTGTGACAAAGTTTGGTTCCAATTGGCACAATGGTTCCAGAGATGATCTTTGAATGCTTTCCCATAGGGTCCATTGTAATACCGCGTTCCCTGCTGGCGGCCATCTTGGATATGATACAGACTTGCAAGACATTTTTTAAAAGGGCCACCTAAGGACCATTGTTCCAATTGTCCAAGCGGTTTCAGAGAAGAAGATGTTTTAATGAAAAGTTTACGATGGACGGACCACTGACACAGTGATTGCAAGAAGATCACCATTGCAGAGCCATGCAGGTCAGTTATAATGTTATGCAGGCAATGGAGTTAAGATGCTAATTCAATATTTATCTGGGAGAGATGTTTGCATGGTGGGCAAACAAAAATTACCACATGTCACAATATACATTTATATACAATTATTATTATTTTGTGAAATAAGTATAGATTATGAAAGTATTTTTGCAAAAAAAATGTAAAAAATGTACGAAAACACTTTTTCACTCTTGATTATTATTTTTAATAAAGTGATTGGAGGGAATTTCTCTAAAACTTGAAAGGGAAACGTAAACCAAAGAAGATTTGAAAACAGAATTTAAAGGGAAATAACCCATAACCATATGGCATTGAAAAAAAAATGGTGAAAAAGAGTCAATAACTACAGCACAGGCTGTTGGATTTTCTTCAAAATTTCAGAGAATGTAGATCTTGATATGCTGAACATTTTTGCAATTTACACTTTACCTCTATCTGTTACAGTTTTTTGAAATAAAAAATAAATACATTTTGAAAATTTTACGGAAAAAGGGCTGTAACTCTTAGACGGGTTTCCGATTTTCTTCAAAATTGCAGGGCAGATAGATCTCGTCATTTTAAAAATTTTTATCTCTGTCAGATTTTGATATCTGCAACGGTTTTTGAGTTATTTGCCAAAAACAGCAATTTACCCCTATGTTCTATTTTTAGTAACAGTGGCCATGTTGTTTGGTCCTCGGACTAACCGAACACTTTTTAAAACTACATACCCTGGTGATGACCCAGGCCAAGTTTGGATTAAATTGGCCCAGTGGTTTCAGAGGAGAAGATTTTTGAAAAAAAAGTTTACGACGGACGGACGGCAGGACGACGAACGCCAAGTGATGGCATAAGCTCCCCCTGGCATAGCCAGGTGAGCTAAAAATTGAACATTTGCAATTTTCCATTTAGGCGATATTTTTCTTTGTTTAGTGAGGCTTGAAATTATGGATTTCCGTTGTTTGGGTTCTAGTGCTGCTCACGAGGAATAAATTTCCGAAATGGCCATACAGCTCATTAAAATTATTGCAGTTGGAGTTAAAATATGTGTTATGGTCTCATGTTTATTTACCCCATATCCTTTCGTAAAATATTTAATACAGGAGTTTGTCTTTTATTGCAGTGTGGAGTTAGTAAAACAATTCCCCGTGGTAGAGATGTATGCTCTTTATTTTTCTTAGATATGGTGTACTTGGACATGAGATAATATCTCATGTGTACACTTTGTTCATTTATTATTATCTAAATTTATGTGAATTCTAAATTAGAAGGATTAACTCCCTCCATCGTAGTTTCGTCCTTAGCTATATTTGATATTATGGATTTCCTTTGTTTGGGTTCTAGTGCTGCTGTTGAGGAATAAATTTCCGAAATGGCCATACAGCTCATTAAATGAAAGTGACAATAAAAGTCCGACACGATCAAAGGAAGAGACCAGTAAGGAAAATCCGTATAACATTCGACTAAATCGGGGAAACACAATCCAACACAGAACATTTTTGGCAAGCCGTCATATTCCCGACTTTGAACGGGCATTTTATAAATAAAATGGTGGGTTAAACCAGTTAAAATTATTGCAGTTGGAGTTAACATATGTGTAATGGTCTCATGTTCATTTACTCCATATCCTTTCGTAAAATATTGAAAGAAAACTTTAAACAGTGGCGCTAATTCTTTTTCTTATGTCTTCAGTAGTCGAGTAGAGATATCGTCTGGTCATTTGGCTTATTAGATGTTAAGGCCAGAAAAAAGCTTGTTAACACCATGGTCGGTGATGTTTGTATTATCACTACCGTCATCATATCTTATTATGGCCATATAACATACAAACTTTATATCCTGGCTAGTTTTTCTGTTCAAACATTAGTGTTTCTTTTATTTGGCGCCAATGAGAAGGGAGAGCATGAATTTAATTAAACAATTCATGTTTTGCCCCGACCGAGATTCGATCCTTGTACCCACTTACGACAGTCCACCGCACTAACATCTGAACTGATGGATTACTCCACTGGTGCACCTAATTTAGGGTGTTACAGTAGTATAAAAATACAAACATACGGTACAAAATAAAAATGGTATAGTTGGCCACGATTAAAAGGTAAAAAAACACAAAAATATACAAATTAAAAAAAAACACATAAAAATGACAAAAATGCAAAGAAGGGAAGACTGCCCAACGTTTCGGCTGTATGGCCTTCGACTAGGGGACTACCGGGCTGAAATACGGAGAAGAAAATGGAAAGGACGAGAGAATGCAGACCTAATGACGTGTCTCAGATATTACCTGTAAAAATCGTGCCAAATCTTACATAATCACAAACGAGAAATAAAACATTAGTTATCTATACTATGTGAATACCAAATTTTTTACCTTTTTACCTTTTAATCGTGGCCAACTATACCATTTTTATTTTGTTCCATAGTTAATTTGTGGCCATCGCACAACATATATATATTTTTACAAACATACGGTACTTTAACTTATATTTATAGACGAGGAGCTCCGTCACATAATCAACGTTTTTATTTGTGAAACTATGATGGCACCTTCATCACTACCTCTAGAGTAAATCCTTAACCTAACAAGAGATGTATAAAAGCTACAATTAAAACCATTGTTTTAAATGTCTAAGCCCTAACCTAACCACTATTTGTTTTGACCTGCACCCGAAGTGTTTATTGAATTGTTTAATAACCAAGTGACATAAACCTAACCTTTAAGATTTCCTAATACTTGCTATCGTGTCAAGTTCCCATCCTAGACCGAAACCGCTGTGTTTTCTAAACCCTTGTTCTCAAGTTTCCAATGAGTGTTGTATTTTGTTATTAGTATACAGTTATTTAATGTGTAGCCAGGCAATAGACCAGAATATTTCCCCGAGGTAATGGAAACAGTTCAGTGTTCTATTGCCCGAAGCCAACGTCTGAGGGCAATAGAACACTGAGCTGTTTCCATTACCGAGGGAAAATAATTCTGAGCTATTGTCTGACTACACATTAAATAACTGTTTTATTACCTAATCTGCACAAAAGAAAAACAAGTTGCGGAAATGGCCGTCTGCAAAACTCAAATTCACTGCAAAATATTTTACTTGTAGTATTACTCTGATGCACAAATGCTCATTTGCAGCAAAAATGCTAGTAAATCTGAACAAATATAATTGATTTTTTTATTTACATTTTTAATATCTAAAAAATGTGCAAAATGATATATATGTTTTCATATTGAATCATCTCATAATATTAATGAATGTGCATTTGCTTTACACATTTTCAAAATCATAGTCAGAACTCTAGCGGAATTTTTGTGTTCAACGTGACTTGCAGTATTTCTCTCATTGTTAATAATTTGAGGTTGTTTATTACAAAGAACGTTAGTAGGAATAAAATTCCATCAAACTTGTCAACGCAAAAAAATCCATTTCACTAAAATCAATATTGTTTTGACCAAAAACTAGAAAAGTAATGAATATTCATAAAATTATTTTGACCAATCACACTAGCCAGGCAATAGAACAGTAATGAATAGTCATAAAATTGTTTTGACAAATCACAGTAGCCAGGCAATAGAACGGAAATGAATTTTCATGATGAAATCATTTTGACCAATCACAGTAGCAAGGAAATAGAACATACCAGGCAATAAAACACTTAATTGTAACAATTTCCAAAATAGTTCAAAAAAACAAAATGCTTAATAAAACATACAAAACAATACAATAAGGTAATAATCTTAGTTATCTATTCTTTGTTACCTTTAATGTGTTCCTTAGGTATTCTATTGCCGTTGTTCCTTTAATTTATACCAATTTCCTAACCCAAGCCAAGTTGTTTGTTCATTTCTCTCCCTAAAATGTATGCTTTATTGTCAGTTGTTTTAACTTTCGCACTAATTTTCAACCCGACATTCGTTTGCATTCTAGCCAATTTGTAAGCTTAGTTTTGAGTACTCCAGTTGTTTCATCTGTAAGATATCCTAGGTAGTTTCCCAATTCGGATTTCCACTCTCCAAGTTGAGAAGTATAAACAATAGAATCGGTATCTGCGTATAAAGTGTTTTATTTTCAATGTCCAAAAGGTGGTTGTCTTCCGCAATTACAAGTCTTTGGCATTTACATCAGTTGAAACTATCTCATACATAATATAAAAACAGCCATCTTCCTTAAGTGAAAGGTGGTTGTTTTAACCACCTTTAAACAGGGATGGAAAACACTGGTATAAGGCTGACCTGTCCAACTTCTCCAAGAAACTACACAATTTTTAATAGACGTCAGATGTTGAGTAAGCAGCAATGACTACACTTGAAAGAGAAAGAGTCTTTTTTCACTAACTATTCTCCGTACTGATATGTGAATTCATAAATCGCATTACTAACAGAATTTAGATATATGAGGTGAATATGATCACAGATGAATATATCATAATAATTCCAAATGCTAATCTAACGTCGAATTTCATTGGTGACCGTGATGAAAAACAAAGAGTTATTTTCTCGATAAACGTTTCTTGTCCATTAAAACACTCCGACCTTAAAAAGTGCAGTATATGGTGACGTCAAATAGTGACAACATTGCTTTGAGTTCAAAAGATTGGAATTATAAGAAATAAAAGTAATTTTGGAGGAGTTTATGGATGTGTAAACGCGGCCTTTCACTCACAAACTCTACTTTATTTAGTTTGTGAGTGAGTCGGCCGCGTTTACACATCCATAAACTCCTCCAAAATTACTTTTATTCCTAGAAGCGTTCACAGGGTCACATACATATTTGATTAGGTTAGGTTGTTAAACTAAGTTTTCTCCAAAAATATTCAACATTAATTTGGCAAATGATCTCAATCCAGGATGTTATTATAGTCTTAAGGGTATACCTTTTCGTGGTAGTTTCGAATACATTTCCACTTGTCACCTTCGGTCTTATACCATTCGGGCCATTCAATGGCTACCTGTTCCATTTTAAGGAAAGTGTTAATGTATTCGATAAAAATCCACTAGTCTTTAATATTGGGTCTTGTTGTTCTAACTCTAAGTGCCACACATCATAGATCTGTGAATTTAGATACCATTTTCAGTGTGTTGATCATCGTTTGTTGATTCTATTCCTCACAAGTCTCGTAACGTAACTATCCTCTTGTTAATTTTCCCTGGGAGTACTGGAATGTAAAGTTATCTTGGTGGATTCACTTGGCATTTAATCAATCCTTCGTAGTTTTCAATATCAGTGAAGATTTTTGTGAAGATCTCGGGATGTCCAAAGAAAATATTTACAGATTTTATTAATGTAAGGATATAACTTTGTAATAGTCAATGCATTCACCATATGTTTCCTTGTACAGCGTAAAGGCTTCTGTTCTTCTACCATAAAAAGCATTTCAGGGGACTCCAAAGGAATGACATCGTCTCGGATTCTTGAAGAAAATATTTTCTCAAACATCATTGTAAAACTCGAATTCATATTTTCCTATGTAGGATATAACCTTGACCTTCCGAATATCATTTCTTCTCAATAATGAGTTCATGCAAGGACTATTCATGGACATATATTTTCCAATATCTTTTTCCTGGTGTCCTTCCATTTTGTAGCATCCAATGTTTTCATCTCCATTAAAGATACCAGATCCTGCAATCTCACTTAATAATACAGTGATGATGTTTTTTTCCATCAATAACGCATCTTTTGCTAAACAGATCCCATCAATTTCATCAAAAATAAAGGAAACAACAGAAACCGCTAGATCTAAATCCTTTTTGGACTTGCATCTCGCAGTTGACGAAAATGGTCATCTCAGTACTAAAATTTTCAACAAAAGATACGACTTTAATCTTAAAATTACCAATTTCCCTAACATGGACGGTAATATTCCAACTTTCTTGCTTACGAAGTGTATGTTTCACAGGTGATTCGTTACATGAGAGCTAGCACCAATTATGCAGACTAGCATCAGGTATAGTTATCTCTGTGACCGCCTTATTAATCAAGGCTTCCAAAATAAATTCCATTACAAACGATCCTTCAAAAAGTTGTTAATAGATAACAGTCCCTTGAGGAAAAATTGAAGTTTCGATTGGAACTGTGATTGAAGATTCATTTTCACTTAGTACTGGGATGAACATTTCTTGTCATTCTCTACGCCCTTTCAAAAGGCAATTGCTATTGAATTACTACCGGACAGTACTGCAATTTTAAGGTTTGACTGGTTTAACCACCATTGCTTTTGAAATGCCTGTGCCAAGTCAGGACAGTTGTGGTTGACAGTTTTCTGGTGAATTTTGCCCTCTGGATTTCGCCTCTTGACAATTTTGTTCGGTAATTTAGTTATTGCCCCATTTAGTACATGCTGTGTAAGAACTCCGTTCGATTCTGATAGATAAATGATCAACGACAAGGCTTTCATAAAATGCTTTTCCTCTGGCGGTGTCCTTGAGCTGGAATCATATCGATGGCACAATACTAGAGGATTTTCTGTCTCAAACCACGTTACAAGCCGACACTATCATTATTGTTGGAATTGATCGATTCCTTCCTGCTCATCAGTGGATGTCATCTCCTAGAAAAATCCAATTGGATCTATAGTAACTCAATAGTTTTTGCTGATAATTGAGTGTAGAATGTCTGTTTTGTTGTACTTTTTGTAGAAGGTGTCTCTGTCTTTTGGTTTTATTCTACCCTGCTAGTAAAATCTCATATCGGGAAGTTGCTAAAGTATGGTAGTTTGATTTTCCTTCGTGTTGAACAAGTAAGGGAAATACATATATGTATCTTTTCTTTAGTTCCGACAATCTAAACATTTTTGAATATTCGGCCAAATCAACGGGTAAAAAATTGATGGAATCTTGCATTCGAATACATGTACACATTTTCGGTCCGATTGGTTATGATTGTTGGTTTTATTCCATGTTGATATACATATCCTAGTATGGGAAAAGAATCGTAGCCTTTAGAATCAATCTAGCATTTAATCATAAATACCACTTTGAACAATAGTCATCAGCATTTTTAGATCCGGCGAATATGTATTCATTTTTCCACATATTAGACACATGCTATTTTTATACACGTTTTTACAATTATACTTTATGTACAGTACATAAATTATGAGCGCACTTATATTTGTCGCCGTGTAAACATCCTTAAGCAAACGGAAGTGCTTTCAAAATCAAAGAAAATGTAACTCTGCTTCTTCTTTCATTGTAATTATTCAGGGGTAACATGCAACACCGACGTCCCGACGGATAGTAATTTTTTTTAGAAATATTACAGTAGACATTCTACCAGGTATGATTTTCCATTTGTTTGTTCACAATTCTGGTACTTACGTCAAGTTCCCTTCTGAAGTAATCTGTTGGTTAAAATCGAAACGTGCTGATCATTTAAATGTAAATGAGAACCGAACCACACTAAAGAAAAATGATGACACGCAAAGATGTTCAAAATAACCCAATAAAAACCATGGGGAGATCATGTGCACCGGTAGAGTAAGTATCCCGGTCTGTTAAACTTGTCATTTCTGGTAGTAAAGTCAAATCCAGAAGAGGAAAACAACATTAGCTGTAAAGGGAAAGATATGCTGTTATCTGGGAAACAAATATCCTATAGCAGTCAACAAGATCGTAATGTCGATACCGACTACAACTGGTACAGGCTATCCTGTCATCTTCGGTTTGGACATGAATTTTCCTGCAGTATTTTGTTACCATACACATTTAAGCAACAATCACAAACATTGAAAGGGATAACCTCAGGTTTTTATGATTCCAATTAATTGAAATATCAAGTGGTTCATGAGGATAAGATCTTTGAATGCATCTAGCTTTCGGTCTGAGCTGAATTATGTTTTCCCGCTTTCAGTAATCTTTGATGAGGTATGAACATAAAAATCACAAACTTTGAAAAGTAACACCCAAATGACTTTTATGATCAAATTGAATATTAAAACTGTTCAAGTGGTTTAAGAGGTGATCTTTGACAGCATTTTCCATATGGTCCACTGTTAATCCACACTCCCATCTGATGGTTCTATTATATGAAGCATGAAGTTAAAAAACACAAACTTTGAAGTGGTTAATCCAGGGATTATTATGATACATTTAGAATTGTTGGAGCGGTACAGAGGAGAAGACCTTTGAATACATTTCTTAGAGGATGATGTTAAAATAACCCCTTTCTTAGATGTGGTGCGAACATCAAAAACACACACTTTAGAATCAAAAACAGAATGCGAGAACTATCGAAAGGACTTAATACTAATGAGACGTTTCATTGCTCCATGAATGGTTCGCGTTTTTTTTAATATCAAAATACTCGTTTATTCATTATTCACCTGTGACAAATATCTTGGAAAGCCAGGCTCGAACCAAGATTTCCTGTTTACAATAGTGTCGAAACGTAGCCAGGAATCTACCACGACTTCTAATTATAATAAATTGTATATAAAGGATAATAACACAAAGAACGAATAATATAAGAATTTGTATAAAATAAGTGTAACAAAACTAAACATTATATTAATATTTATACGATACACACCCCAAAATACTTGTAGTATGTCTACAGCTTATACAATTTCATTCATAAAATATTTTTTTTTTGTTAAATAATTCTTCATGAATATTTTCTCCCTATATCTGCATTCTTTCTTTAAAATATCAAAATGATCAACACTTTTGGTGTTTTGTTCAGAAATATAATAACATTTGAAAATGCTAAAAGCTACAATTGTAATGAAAAAAATTTAACGGATGATATATTTCATCTAATATTTTATAACCAAAAACTACATGTTTTAGACTTAATTTTAAATCCAAATTGTTTTTTAGAATATCATTTAATTTTTTCCAAAAACTTTTCAATAATAAACATTCAATGAAGAAATGTTCGTAATTTTCTTTTGTTTGACAATGATTACAATAACTGTTTTGGGTCATTTTCCATTGAAATAATAAAAATTTATTTGGAAGAATGTAGTTTAAAAGTTTCCATCTGAATATTGTCAACTTATTTTCACAGAGAAAGTTAAATATAAAAACAAGAGACATTCGTATATGAAAGAACTAATGTCATGGAAATAGTGCTTCCATTTTGAATGACCAATCGGTACCTCAAACTTTAAGTTTACCAATTGTTTATAAAAGAATTTATTGTTTTGATTGACAACTTACGTTTATTATTTGATTATTTATTTTCAACATATCCCGTTTTATGTTTACTGTTGTTTTTGTTGACTGTTCAGTCTTACATTTTTGTGACCATTCTTTCGGTATACTTAATTTCAGTTTAACAAATTCTGCTATCCACTTTGTTCGAAATTTTAACTTATTATAGACGACTTGCTGAGAGATTTCTCCGTTGTCATCTAATATATCGTTTACATACAATATATTGCTTTTAATGAAGTTATTGAAAATAAGACATTTAGTATCATATTTTCTCTAATGATATGTCAAGTTTAAACCGGTGTTGACCCGTTAGATAAATTTTCTTTATTCAACGTATGTTGAATAAAGCCCCGTGCTATTTCCCGCCAGATCTTTTCGGAATACTTTTCTCGGCGTTTATCATTTATCATTAGAGAAAAAGATTACACCACTTTATCCCGATTATTACCATATTTTATCCACTCTCGATAGTTAAATTTGAAAATTTTAAAATGCTCGGCAAGCCTCGCAATTAAAATTTTAAAATTTAACTATCTCTAGTGGATAAAATATGGTAATGAACGGGATCTTGTGGTGTAATCTATATTTATAAACCTATTCCCCCAAAGAAGTTTTTTTCTAATTTCTCTATAGTTTTCAGGAAAACAATATTTACCTCCTCCAATTTTTATCCAAACCCTTATTAAATCAACATAGAATAGTGGAATTGTTTCTATGTCTTTCAAGTTTTTAATTTCTTCTATATTCATTTGGAAAATAAAAAAGTTTTTCCCAAATTTGTTATAGTAATAATTTGGTAGCACCTTCCAGTTAGCATTCTCATTGGATTTTATTCTAGAAATCCAACTTAATTTTAAAGAATCGAAAAAACTTTCTAAGTCAGGCTTTTTAAGTCCGCCTTCCCAATAGTTACCTATTATATAATTTCTTTTAACCTTATCCCTTTTTCCATCCTAAATATATTTAAAAAGAATACCCTCTAATTGTTTTCTATATTTATTAGAAATTACTGTGCTTGAAGCGAGAAACGTAAATATAGGTAGGATTAACGTTTTGATAATCAAAAATTTCCCCAACATACTTAAATTCCTTTTTTCCATGTTTTTATTACTGATTCTACCTTACAGATTCTTTTTTCCCAATTAAGTTTATCACATTCAGTCTTATCGTGACCGAAATAGATACCAAGAGCTTTTATCGTTTTTTTTCAGTGAACTGAACACCCCCAACTTTATCTTTACAAGTTTTCAACTTCGCAATCCAAATGCCTTCTGTTTTTTCACGGTTCAATTTCAGACCCGAAACGCTTCCAAAGATTTCAATTAGATTAAGAGCCACTATAATTTCATTTTTATTACCTAAAAAGCAGGGATGGGGTCAATTACATTTAAAAATAATTAATTAAATTACAATTACTTTCCCAAAATGCTCAATTAAATTACAATTACAAGGATCTTGGAATGTAATTAATTAAATTACAATTACTTTGCAAATGTAATTAATTAAATTACAAATTACATTTGAAGCCAACATTTTGTTTTTATTATTTATTTTCAAATTATTTATCATGCTTTCAAATGACTAGGAGCTATGGAGGAAAGCATTACAATGGTGAAATAAAGGATATGGAGTGCACATGAGACAAAGTCTCTACAAATTCATGGTAAAAAACAAGCAAAGGAACAACGCTTTTATTGTTGTTCTTCATCTTGAAGTCAAACCTATTCTTGCAAAATTAATAAACTACTAAAAAGTTGACCAATGTGATCACTGATAAACTTTATCTACATCAAATGTTCAATGTATTGTCTTCTAGCCTAAACATATCAGACTAAAAAGTTTATCGATTCTATCTACTGTGGGTGGTTATTATCTGACAAGCAAGTTAACTCAGTAATATTTGGAGTTATTTTGAATTCCCTTAATTTGCAGGCAGCTGACATTTATCTAACTTTCATGTATAACTATTAATTGAATATGCGAGTAAAATATTTATAAAAGCTCAGCAGACAGTTTAAACACATCAACAGAACATTCATTTATTAAATATATTCGCCAATTTGTTCCAAAAAGTCACTCAATACCTATTCGATTATTGTTTCAAGTGTATTTTAATATTTCTTGATAATTCTGCATGTAAATTTTCTCCATATACCAAATGACAAATTCACATATCTTTAATCAAAATCTGAAATCTAAACTCAGTTCCAACAATTCAGTTACGTCCATCCGTGATTCAACTTAATCAATAAATCTAAAAATAAAACAATTCGTGTTTGGCTGGTAATTTGTCATGACTTTATTATTTAAGGTAGTTCGACGCTAATACACGGCGCATTCGATTGGCGCATTTGCGAAACACGAGTCGGATGCGGAATTGACTTGATTTTCAAACCGGAATATTCTTGTATTGGCCTATTCACTGTGACGTCATAATAGATTGACATACACATTCCCGCGAATTAGCTCCCTTTTCCCGTAAATATTGTCTATTTCGTAAACTATATAAAATATCTCTCTTAATCGAACGGTGACATATAGATTTTTTCAGCGTAACAGATAGCTTTAGTGTATATCTCTGAAATATAAAAAAATATAAAAAATCTGTCTGATATTTATTTTATATGAAAGATAAACAATAAGCATGTTATCACAGTTCCCTATATATT
>MJUU01070096.1:23561-37904 GCA_002080025.1 Modiolus philippinarum
GGTTTTTGGATTTTCTCCAAAATTTCAGGGTGAGTAGATCTTGAAATGCTGAACATTTTTGCAATTTAAAGTTGACCTCTATCTGCTATAGTTTCTTTGATAAAAAATAAAAAATATTAAAATTTTGAAAAATTTCGAGAAAAAGGGCAATAACTCCAAAACCGGTAATCAGATTTTCTTCAAAATTACAGGGCGGGTAGATCTTGCCATGCTGATCACTTTTACCCCATGTCAGATTTTTGATATCTGTAACGGTTTTCGAGTTATTTGCCAAAAACAGCAATTTACCCCCTATGTGCTATTTTTAGTAACGGCAACCATGTTGTTTGGTCCTCGGACTCATCGGATATAATTTTGAAAGAGGATACCCTGGTGATGATTCAGGCCAAGTTTGGTTAAAATTGGTTCAGTGGTTTCAGAGGAGAAGATTTTTGAAAAAGTTTACGAGGAACGGACGGACGGACGACGGACGACGGACGACAAGTGATGGCAATAGCTCACATGACCCTTCGGGTCAGGTGAGCTAAAAAGTTGCCTTGAATCAATTTAATGGTATTTACTTTCAAGTTTGTGATTTTTTGGTCTATACATCTATCAAAGTGGCCTCTGTTTCTAACATTAAAATATAGAGATGAATAACAAAATACTGAAGTTACAGTTAATTTATTTTCTATCTTATGTCTGATGTCTCTTCAGTGGAGATCAAATAAAAAATAACGTAAAAACTATAACAGAAACCAAAATCTGACATGAAACTAAAATTACAAGCTCGGTGAAATCTACTTTCCCTGCAATTTAAAAAAAAATACGATATTCCATTTTTTTATTATTATTATTTTTTCTTTCTTTATATATTGATGAAGACAAAGTCTCTTCAAATGCAACATTTCATCTTTAAGTCACCGTGAGGCCTTCAACAATGAGATATGCTCATATCTCATAGCAATTCATTGCTAGATGTCGAGCAACGTTACCTCCATGTTTTATGACTCATGGATGCGGGATCGTCAACAAACATAAAATGAACTGGCAAAGTGTTCTTACAGTTGCTGTCATCCGTTGCCCGACAAAACTACTAATAGACGACAAACACAACATTTAAACAACTCATCGAGTCAATAGTAAGAAAACATAATAAAATCATGAGATGTGGCAACAATAAATCGGTAGTAAGAATAAGAATCTGAAATTACAAAAAATTCAAAAAATGTAATGCCAAAATTTGAAACTAGGATAGTGCATCCATATGTCCGACAGGGTCGCATCTCCTCCAAGATGACTGACAACAGGAAACACAGATTAACATTGGACCCAATGAGAAATGCATTCAGATGTCTCCTGAAACCGCTTGAACAATTTCGATTACTTTGACCATAATGGTACTTGGTTGTTCTTCTTCAATTTTTGTGATTATTATGTTCATACATCATCCAAGACGGCCTAAAGGGGGGGAGTACTGAATTTGGCCCCCTACTTCGATATTATTGGGAATGAGTTCTTTTTTCTCATAAATAACAAAATACCGAAGTTACCGTCAATTGATTTTCTGCATATGCGCATTTCGACAACTTATGTCTCATCAGTGCAGATTAAAACCTAAACATTTGGAAGTCCATGAACCAAAAAACATGTTAAAGCTGACTGAGAACAAATAACCAAAAGGATCTAAATAGAAAAACCAAAATTCAGCTATGGACAGAGCTGTGCATGAGGGAGATACTCCTTAGTTCAAAACAAAATTTCGTAAAATTTAGATATTGCAAGTTTCAATACAATCGGTTTTCGGGTCAGCACCGAAGTACTGACTACTGGGTTGGTGAATACCCTCGGGGACTAACAGTCCACCAGCAGAGGCATAAGTTGTGAATTGTGGCTTTCCATATTATTTGATTCTAATAAGTTACTCCTTGAAACATATGTACAGCATAAAGAATTACTGTTAGTTATGCAACTTAAGTAGTTTGTATTGAAACATTAGACACCGAAGAAAATGCACACAAAGATCTTCTTCTATGTGTAATTGCTTGAACATTCTTTCATTCTCCTGAAAAATTTGTGATTTTTATGTTCATACCTCATCCACAAGGGAACAACCTTGAACTTAGGTCTCTATGGGGATTTTAAACTGTTTATTCTTGAAAACCATCCCATACATTGATTTGATATTAATTGGGCGTGCTGAAATTATGGCGCTCTACAAAATTTAATATTTAAGCGCTGGTCGCCAGTATAACATAGCCGACACTACAGATTTCAGTTTAATATTGAACTGTTCAGGAATATCTCTTAAATTACTAATTACTGGAAACCGCTCCATGCATGTTAATTAATATTAACAATGCATAGTAATATGATGGCCCTCTTCCACATGTGATTTATCAGAATAGCGATAAAAAATCTACGATGGCCTGATCTTTGACTCTATTAATACGCCATACAAGAACACTGCCAGAAGAGAACATGGTTTAAATAAACGATGCTATTGGGAATGTATCCAATAATCTTCCCTTCTGACAGTACCGTATATATTGTATAATATTAAGGCTATGGTCTAGTTCTGCGATACCGGCACTTGAGTTCCTCTTTTCACTTAATAGTATGTTAATACTAGTGTAACCGTCATGGTGGAACCAAAATACTTATAACTGGGCTAAACACTGATGTCTGTCGTTTTAAAAAAAAAGTGGAACAAATGAAAGGAAATAATAACTATGAATGTACGTGGAACAAAATAACTGCAAATCAGATCGATGGTACGCATATGCAAATAGAACAGTTCTTTTGTTGTAGTTCTTCCTCTTGAAGTCGCCATTAGGCCTTCACAGGTGGGATTAATTACAGAAATGCCGAACAGAATTGTCAAAAACCAATGTTCAATAGGCAAATAGACAAAGCATCTACAAAAGAGTGAGAAAATTGTCAATGCAATGATCCTGACTTAGCACAAGCATTTCGAAAGAAAATGTGGGTTAAACCGGTTTTATGGCGGCGCCAAACCCCCCTTTCTTTTCGGTAGTCTCCAATAGTAACTAAACAGCAACTGTCGACAGTAAAAAGTTATGTTCATCCCAGTATATAGTGAAAATGAATCTTGTAAAGAAACTTCAAATTTTTCCACAACCGACTTATATTTAAATTTTTTGTAATGATCATATGAGACGGATTTATTTTTGAAGCCTTGATTAATAAGGCGGTCAAGGAGATAACAATGTCTAATGAGAGAGTCTGTACAATTTGTTCTAGCTATCGATTCATGAATCAACTGTGAAACATACACTCCACAAGCAGGAGAAGTTGGAGTATTGCTGCCCTTCTGTCCATATAAAAAACTGATGATTTTGAAATTGAAATCGTCCCTTTTATCCTAAATTTTTGTGCTGAGATGACCATTTTCCTTCAAATTCGAGATGTAAGTTCAAAAAAAGATGTAGATATAGTGGATTTTGTTGTTTCCTTTATTTCTAGTTCTGGTGTAAATGTTTTTTGTACAAATTATAATTTGTATTTTCAGTTTGTACAAATTACAATTTGTACAAAATTAGCTTGTACAAATTATAATTTGTACAAAATTAGCCCAAAAATCACTAACAATTTGTACAAATGCTAAACTTTGTTTCAAATGATGAAATTAATGAAAAACATTATTCATTTTCTGATGATAAGGCAAATAATCACTTACTTTCTGTAACTTTTCAATACTTAAGTCCTTAGTACCAATATTATTACTAGAGCAATACAGAACCATGTACAACCAGATGCTTCACAACAAATTTCTGAAAGGTCGTTGTGTTGCAACTACACCATTTCAAAGATCAAGGGACAATCGTTATTTTTCTGTATTACTTTTTATATACTTTTAAAGCTGTACAGATTTTTTTGGCCTCATGTACAAAATCTTTAAAATTGTATCTGTATCCTCAGACTACATTAGAAATTGAAATCTAATAGCCCAAAAGCAGATACTTTTATTGTGGACTGCATAGTCAAGGAGGAATACCACTGTTTAATTTCCATTGATATAACCAAACACATTGAAATAAAAATACAAATACATGTAGCTGCATTAAATGGCAACACATTCTCGTTTCATAAAAATTTATCCATTGTAGAGATGTCACGTCTTAGTGGGTGCCCATGTCGGAAGGATGAATAAACACAAAGAATATAATAGAATAGAATATAACACTAATATGCATGTCATCTGTGAAAACATGTACAAACATTGGAGCTTTGATGGCTCAAAATGCAATGGCTCACACCCCAAAGATGTTTAAAAAATTTGTAGCCGTTTTATGAATTATTTCGAAGGATGTTGCAGCTATGGAAGTTCGACTGTACAAATGACATCATGTTCATGTTTGTAATTTTTCTTGTCATAGTTCATGACTTGTTCTGATAATAATTTTATGGCTAGAAATTAATTGTACAAAATTAAATGAAATTGTCTGATGTGTTCTATTACATGTTTATTGAAATGAATCATATTTTCAGTAATTTCATCATTTGAAATACAGTTTAGCAATTAATGTAAGATTTTGTACAAATTATAATTTGTATACGACAATTTTGTACAAATTGTAATTTGTACAATTTTTTTGTACAAATTATAATTTGTACAAAATTACAATTTTTACACAACATATATATTGATTGAATCCATTCAGCAAGAGATGCGTTATTATTGGGAAGAATATCATAAATAGATCTACAAGTGAGATCAAATGATCTAGCATATTTTATTTTATGGCCTTTTATGAGTCCCTGAAGAAATTCAGTCTCGTAGGAATAAAAAACAAATCTGCGAGTAGAGGAGCACAATTCGTGGCAATTGGTATACCTTTTGGTATACCTACTTTGTATACCTACTTGTACCTATGGGTACAAATTGAGCACCTCTCATTGCAGATCTTTTTCTGTTCTGTTACGAACGACACCTCATGAAAAGACTTCAAAACGGAACCATACAAAATCGTGATAATCTTATATCTATTTTCAATGATAACAGCAGGTATATTGACGATATCCTTACTATCACATGGCAGAACCAACATAGGGAAATAAATAAAAAAAAAGGACTATACATGCAAGTTATCTACGGTCTGTCATGAAATTTTACACTTAAATATAAAAAATAAATTAAATTTTAATGTAATAAATATGAAAAAGTATGCCTATTCTAAATACACCCTCTTACTCCATCGTAATTTCAATTTATTTTATTGAACACACCGTTATATCTTTCAATCATCAACGAACCGATCAGTCGATTGTTTACATCAAAGCGGACGATTTCAGTTCGTAGCACGGAATATCTTTATTTGGTATAATTCTGGTAACTATATGTTTATCTATGGTTAGAAAAGTCAGTGGAACTATTGTTTTTTATTTATAGAATGATTTTCGATCCAGATTGCTTAATAATATTATGTAAAATTAAAGTATAACTGTACGACTATCAGGACATGCAATAAAAATACACAGAGGACTAGAACATGACAAAAAGTAGCGTTGCCTTTTTTATTATTATATTGAAAGTAATAGCCAATATAGAAAACGCTAACAGTAGCAGTACTTAGAGTGTGTGATTTGCTCATCAACAAGAATGTACTTCCAAAAGAAACTCAATTTGTTGACCGTACATGTACGTTTCTGAAGAATCAAATTGAAAACTAGAAAATATTCATTTCACATTGAGTCCCGACAGTCAAAGTCAGATCGCTTAAACGAAAAATAAAAACAACACACCTTAGTGCTGCTTATCGTGATAATTGTGTGCATATACAGAATCATTTGAATACTTTAAGGCACACTTGAGCTATCGTTTAACATAGAAAAGTGTGACAGATGGACAGAGTGATTAATGAGTAGACGGTTACTGCAAACTGGGTAAACATAGGAACGTGATTACTGCAGATCCTGATACATCTAACTATATAAAATCTGGACAATGAAGGCCTATGATTTTTGTAAATAACAATTTGAGGAAGTATGTATATATGCTATCCAACAATATATATGATACAGATGATCCCTGCAAATGTAGTCATCTCATATGCTTGGTTTATGTGATTCTAAAACATTCAATACTTTCATTGTTCAATGTTTAGCTAATAAATACGGTATTTGTCGTACAAACCAAAGACTGGGTTTAGTTATTTTTATAGTCAAAACTACTTCATCTAATTTGATAGACATAAACATTGTACTATATTAAAGTTTCCAATTTTCGGTAGTAAGATGTATTGGGGAATGCAGTAATCACTTTAATATTTTTTTACTAGTTTGCAGTAATCATACGCCCAAGTCTACTCTTGTCAGGGGTGTATATAAGGTGCACCACTTTATTAGAGGTCCAAAGGTGAATGAATCCTTCAATTGAACCTGATGACCAATTTTCAAAACCAATGGGTGCTCAACATTTTCCATGACAAAATTATGTCTGAATTGACGTACATTTTAGTGCTGTTGCTGGTAAGGTTAAAATCAAATGTTTCATCAGACTGTAAGCATGTCTTATTTTAACTCTCACAGTAACATTGGTCAATTAATTAGTTTGCATTGCATAAAATCTCATCCATCAATCGAGTACACTGTTCATTCTACTTCTTGTTATTATTTGCAGCAACTATTTGTTGCTCTTCAGATCGTAAAACTACTTCACATAAACATATCGCAACTTGATTGAAATAATTTCTCCATTTTGATCCATAATAATGTATTATATTGTTCTAACTCGATCTTTCTTTTGACTCTCTTTTCTACAGCTCATTATACTAGAATGTTGGTATGCTCTCTCATTTGACCTTTTGATAAAATTTGCAAATTCTCTTATCCACAAATCTTTTTACAGTGTGTGCACTTTGAGAAGAATTTGTCTGCTTCTTTAGAAATCATGCATGTTCTCGTCCAAACTTAGGATTTTTTGCACGTACTCGTTTTTCTCGCTAAGCGCTCTATTATATTGTCTATAATTTCATCAATATTTGATACCAGTCCTGATACGCATGTAGGACCATACAAAAATTATGAAATCTCATAAATAAATGTATAAGAAGGCTTTTACTTCGCATTACTTGAATCGAGAAAATGTTCATCTTGTAGGGCATGTTCTTGAAAAAAAGAAGCAGATAGCTGATTAATTTATCTTTAAAATGTACGCTTCACTTTTTTTACATTAGATGTGTAAACAAACAAATTTTCGTACCTCTTTCGATTACACACGCACTGATTTGTGTATTTTTCTTAAATCTAGTCCCAGAGTAGTATTTTCCGCATATGTACTAGTCCTCGCGCGATATTTTCCCCATGTTGGTTAGGCCATGTGACTATTGACAATCCCCAGTTTTTAGATTATGAAGACATTATTTACCCACAAGAGTTGAAATTAAATAAAGCTAACAATGATTCCAAAAACTATCATTATTGACGCTGGTAAAATAAAAACTAAAATATATGATAAAAGGAATGATTTTGATTTCACTATAACTAATTTCCCTTTTCTTGACGGCGACATTCCTCAAGCTCCATCATACGGGGTGTACATTTCTCAACTAGTACGATTCGCACGTGTTTGTTCTACTCTTGACGATTTCAATGAACGTAACTTTACTATCACATCAAAACTTTTACAACAGGGTTACAGATTTCATAAGTTGTTGAATACCTTTAGGAAGTTTTATAACAGATGTGAATATTTAATATCTAAATATGGCGTTACTGGCAAACAGCTTATTACTAAGGGTATTTCTAATCCTCGTTTTCACGGTAATGTTGTTAAAAAATGCCAGAAACTGATTAAAAATCCAGAAAAGCTGGGACGTTACTTACATTCTTTGCGTAATAGGGGATATTGACAAGATACTCTGCTTGCATCCGTTAAATTAGCTTTGAGATCTAGTGACCGGAAAATTTTACATCCATACTGGCCACTCAGTGTTTTAACAGCAGAATAGGCTCCTTTAGCTAGCCGGCAGATTAGCAGCGAGCAACCCCTTGACCCATCTTTCAAAAAACTATGTTCTCCCATGGCGTAATGACAAGATATAAAAATCTCAAACTATAAAACGAACCACAAATCGACTTTCATGATTAAATCTAGTCGAAATTGTTCAAAGGAATTCAGAGAAGGCATTTAAATGCATTAACCATGGTGTGCTATGTTAAACTTTGCTCGCCATTTGCGGATATCTTTGATTAGGTAGAAACATGCAATACTTAAAAGTAGACTACATGGGACCATTGGGTCAACTTTGATAAATTTCATGTTATTAATAAGAAGATCAAGAGAAAATCTTGAAATGCATTTCTCATAGGATCCCAAGTCAAACTGTTTCCCCATTAGCTTCCATCTTTGATAAGGTACGAATATTAAAAAGGGTGTAAAAAAGGCATACCAATTAATTGCGATCACATCTGGCAAAAACTAGTTTCAGAAAAGATTTTTGAACGATTCGAATAGTGCTCTATCTTGAACTATGTTCCCATTAGCAACCAATTCGATGATCATAAAATAAAAAATTAAAGGTAACCACCCAAATACTAATATGATAAAGATTGGTTAAAATTGGCCAATTGGTTTGTGAGAAGCTGACCTGTGCATAAAAAAAGACGGAAGATGAACGCAAGTGATGGTAACATACGGAGGACGAATGAAAATACCAAGTGATAGCAAAAGACGGAGGAGCGTCGACGAACGCCAATTAATGGCAAAAAAATCACCCAGGTAAGCAAAAATTGAAACGTAAGAATATGTCCCTGTACATATTCTTTGGTCATTTTTTAACATATTTTTTGTTCTGCCTCGGTACTTTATTTTGCTCAACTTTTTTGTTTCGCACCTTTAATTATGCTTTTCTTGGTTTGTCTTGCACTCCGTTTGTGATACATTTTTTGTTTGTCAAAATATGGATAATGTTGAAGGTCTTATTGTGACTTAAAGATGAAGAACAATACAAAAACCGTTGTTCATTGCTTCGTTTTACCAAGTATGTGTAGAGAAATTGTCTGGTGTGTATTTACACAATATCCTTTCATTGACAATTGTTAATTGGTAAATAGATCTGATCATTATATTGGTGTCGTAAGGCTCCATTTCTATATTATTTATTTGTCCACAAATGTACTAAAAGTTCATACAATGCCAAGAAAAGAATTGATCTACCATCTATTTCGATATTTTTGTTTAATTTGGATATTGCCGTGTTGTTTTGTGTGTGTGTGTGTGTGTGTGTGTGTGTGTGTGTGTGTGTTCATCTTTCAAGACAATAGTGAATAATAACAGTTAAAAATAATATAGTTTTAATGACAACAAATTAACATTTGTTAGATATTTCACGGTAATGATTTCTTTAAAATCGTTCTAATATGACCTAAACTGATCAATTACCCTGACTTAAAAAGAAGTATTGCAACTTGTCCAAGATAGAAGTAAATGAAATGTTTCGTTTCATGTGTAACATAACTTCCAAAGTTACGTCCTACAATGCAGTGCCATGTTGGGTTGTATTTTTTGTCGAACTCTTTTTTGATGTATGCGGCAATGTCCTTCTCAATGTTGTACTTTTCCAATGACACAGTAGCACAATCTACAGCATCCTGCTGCATGTCGTCTGCCATATCAGCATTCTTGATCACAGCTTTTCTGTCAGACATCTTTAACTAAAAGACCAATAAAAAAAAAATTATACGGAGTAGGGTGTGTGTCAATTTATAAAATGCATTTAGAGTCAATTCTTTGATGTTTTTTGTAATGTACAGTTTAAGAACTGGCGATTGATAGCTCTATACATGCTGATAAAGCTGGTCCAGCCTTCCTCCTCATTCTAATAAAGTATTCGGACAATAACTGTCCCCGAGGTCCGTTGCTCGACAAAGGGTTCAAAAGACAATACAACATATAAACAAGCAAAGGACACTCATCGAGTTTATTGTACAGAAAACAGTTGGCAAAAAAAATGAGAGAGGTGTTATGGTTGGAGATCATTGGGTAGGCAAATAAATAGGCGTATGAAAATGATCCAAACTAAAAACCGACGTATTGGAAATAATTACGACATAATCTTGTTTTTAATCAGTAAGATGTAACTTAATAACGGTCCGGAAAAGGGACTTTCATGGCACAACACAAAAATCCTTATACATAAATAAATAACATACTTACAGTGTTGTAAGATGCTTTACTTTCCCTGTGTTTCTTTTAGCATGGCAACATAACAAACGTCATTTAAAAATATTCAGATACACCTGAGAAATTTTAGTATGAATGAATTTGATTTGTGTACATCAATTTATTAATATGGTGTAGTCTATCAACCCATCATGCAATGCAACAGGAATCAGAAAGTGGTTTCAATTGAATAGTTTTTATTGATCTTCCTTTCAAAATTTATATAAATGCTATTTTGGGGCCATTTAGGGCTTGCTATATGGTGTAAGGTTCCTCACTGTGTTGAATACCGTACGGTGACCCCTAGATGCTTTGTTTTGGGTCGTTTTAACCTGGATATGGGGTGTTGTCTCCTTGACATTTACCCCATTTCCTTTCTTTTTCATGTATATATATATATATATATATATATATATATATTGCCTCTTTTGTGGCAATCAGTTTTTACGAATGTAGTTTACTATCTTTTCGCCAAACACACATGGATTAAAATTAAATAGCATTACTCACCTTTTCAGACAAAAAAAGTCTACATCAAATGATATTTCCTCTTCCCCCTTAGAAGTCTTTCCACCCAACAATTAGAATCAAGCAAAACAAAAAGTCATTACTTTCAAGACCAATAAATAGTTGCTGTCTTAATTACTTAGTATTCATTTTCATTGGCGGAGATGGCCTTGCATCGTTTATTTTTTTTAACAGATCTTTCCCTCAGGCCTGTCTAAATACGGACTTTATCACGGCAAGTATCAAGTAAGCCCTGTAGGGTGAGTTCTATCTTACGAAGAGATAGAGTCCCATGCGAAAACAAAATGTCCCATATTTCTTTTGTCGTAATTCAATCCAAGATAAAAAGAACTTTATAAAAATGATTGAAATAAGGTTAATTTTTACTTTTCTTATATATTGTTTATCTTCATAACAAATGCACAATATTGCATTCATCATGTGACACCTGCGAATACAGACAAATATTACCGAAACCTACTCGAAATTGATGAATTGTAAAAATGTTCAGCTTATCAAGCACTACAATTTATGCATATGTCCGGCAGGATCGCATCTAAAATGATGGTTTAACATTTGATCCTATGGAAAATGCATTCAAAGATCTTCTCTGAATCTACTAGAACACTGGGTTGGTCTCCTTTAAAATTTGTAATTTATATGCGTATACCTCCGAGATGGCTGCCACAGGGGAACGTAGTTTAATATTGGATCCTGTTTTCGAAATGGCTAATAATTTTTAATTCTAGAACACCGTTTCATACATTAACTTGATATTAACTACCCATAGTAGGATGATGATGCTCTTACAAATGTAGCTGCGGAACCGTAGCTCTATAGGTCCTTTGATATTTTTCTGATACGACGGACCTGTGGTCCGCAACTATCAAGAAAAATAAGCACAAGAACCATAAGAACTACGGTTCCGCAACTATGCCAAATGTGATATTAGAGCGTTGATCTTAAAGTCCAACATGTCTGCCATCACCGTACGGGAACGTGCATTAAGGTTTATATACAATGACCATAAAAGCACATATGAAGATCTGTTAATTGAATCTAAACTTCCATCACTAAAGGTAAGAAGATTAAGAACTATGGCTATTGAAGTATATAAAATTTTACAAAAGGATGATCAAGGATAGCCCTTCTTACTAACACGATCTTTAAAAATACAAAATATTATTTCAGGTATGACAACATTGCTGAAGTACCACCAGTAAGGACAACAAGGTACGGGCTCAATTCTTTCCGCTACGCTGCCCCAAAAGTATGGAACGAGTTGTAAAACCATTTTAGAACTCCGACATCTTTTAATCAATTTAAGAATTTATAATTAAATCATGGAATGGCACCTCGTGCCACTGCAATGCTTGCTGCTAATTATATTTTTTAGATTTAGCTTGCATGATTTTGATAGTCATTAGAGCTTTTTATTTATTTTGGGTGAATGTTTTATTGTTCTTAGCTTTTAGCCATTATAATGCTGCCTATTAATTTATTTGCTTACAGCATGTTCTATATAAATGTGTTTTATTTGTTTTTGCTGTTATCCTAATATGCCTATGTTTTAATGCATGCTTTGTGTATGTCTATGTATTGTGTATTTAATGTGTGATTGTTATGTGTAGGTTTCAAAAGCTTGTAAGAGCTTATGTTTTAATGTTATGTATTTGTACCGACGTTAAATAAAGCATTTTGTATTGTATTTGTACGGAAAATATTGCTCATTATTGAAAGCAGTTCAATATTTCAACTAGAAAACACGAGGGGACTTTACAAACATAAGTGGATGATATAAATCGGATGATGGTTTAACGATACGCTAGGCTATGGAGTAGCCTTGGATCCTGATCCTGATCCTAAGGCCTTTATGGCACAACTGATCTTCTATGTACTGTTATTGTGTTTTCTCTAGTCGGTGCTGTTTCTTCACAGTAATTTCCTCTTTGGTACTTTAATGTTATGTTGTTAAAATCAGGTCAGTGTTGGTGTTAAGGCAGAACCAGGATTGGTGAACCTCCCTGTACTTTCTATATATTCTGCCACGAGAAGTAGAATTTTCTGGTATTTTTCTTTGTCCTCTATTTGGTTTGTGAGTAGAATTTGAATGTCCGGTTTTTGAACTCCTATTATATCTCTAAGCTTGTGATAGAGGGTCTCTCTTTGATTTTCATACCGGGTGCATAGTAATGAGAAGTGTTCTGGTGTCTCTTCTGCACCACATACACAGTTTGGTGAATTTTCCAGGCCTATTTGAAATTTGTATTTATTTAGTTGGCCATAACCTGTTCGTAGTTGTATGAATATTGATGACATATATGTTTATTTGGCCTATCTAAAATACTCTTTGTTCCCACTTTTGGTGTTATTTCATACAGGCATCTACCTCTTTCACTGATATTCCACTTTTTTGCCACTTATCTATGATTGTTTTTTCTGGCTGCAAGTTTAGCATCTGATATTGTTACTAGTTGGTTTTCTATTTCTAGATTTTCTGCTTCCTTTGCAGCTTCTTTGGCTAGTTGATCTGCGATTTCATTTCAAGATATATTGGCATGCCCTGGTGGCCATTGTAATATTACCTCTATTCCTTTTTGTCCTAAACTAAGTATATTTTCCTTGATCTCCTGTATAACATCCCTGTAGTTGTTTGAGTTCCAATTTAAATTTAGGATGCCTATTGATGTTTGGCTGTCTGAGAAAATGTAGAGGTGTGATGATAAGTATTAAGATGTGTTCTAGGGTTATTAGTATTGCAATCAGTTCTCCTAACAGAATGGATCCTCTCTTGGTTACTGTTTTTTCAGCTTTACGGTTGTATCATTTGTAATTATAACGGATCCTGCTCCACATGGGCCTGGATTTCCTCTGCATGATCCATCTATGAATGCTATTGTTGATGTTTCTGGAATGTTTCTCACGAGCTTTGTTATCAATTCTTTACTCTCTAACATTTGTTCTTTTGTTCGTGATTTTGAGCTTCCCAGTTTACTCCAGTATTCAGGTGTTTTTTTTTAATGCGTTGATTACTTCCTGCTAGAAATATGTATTCTGGTTCAATGAAATTAATGTTGATGCCTGTCATTTTCTCCATGTCGATTGCCTGATTTAGTGCTTTTCCCATGGGTGATTCATATTGATCGTATCCCTCTCCTTCTTGATATTTAAGGAGTTGCTGCTTAATTAGCTCTTTAACCTGTTTGGCCTGAATTTTTGCCACTTCTCTGATTGAGATTTCTTCTAGCCTTAGGTCGAATGGTATTAGATTAGCTTCCACCTCTAAGGCTTCTCTGCCTGCTGTATTAGGGACGTCTAAACAAAGGCATAATCCTTTCCTTTGAACATTTTCTAGTTTTTTCATGTTCTCTGCTGGTGTTATTTGCCATACTTGGCCTCCGTATTCCATTATGGATTGTACTGTGCTGCAATATTGGATAGAAATTTTGATAGAAAATTGCGTGTTTGATTGACAATGGTGTGGTGGCTCATGATGTATTTATATACTCAAATCAATACTTGAAGTAAGCCTTTCTCGGTACTTTTTTGTAATGTCTTCTGTTGGGTCTGCACATGTGATAAAACAGTCACTGATTCGATCAAACCTCTAATTTTATGCCAACAGCAGCTCAAAGTAGTTTCATGCTTTTTTTTTTTTTTTTTTTCTTTTT
>MJUU01070097.1:11449-22479 GCA_002080025.1 Modiolus philippinarum
TAAATGGTCGGTCCCTTACACGTTTAAAATAACTTTAGAGAAACTACTACATATCACAAACATTGCGTGCATAACGTTCCTGTTGCGTTCGTTTAACGTGTGCATTACTTATCAATAACACGTCGGGGATAAAGAATCATTGCCTGCATTTTCAGTGAAAGGCAAGTATACCTGTAATATCTTCAGGTAAATGGATCCAAAAGCAAAAAACGGATTCATGGATCCAAAAGCCAATTTAACGGATTCATGTAGAATATCCTGTCACACGCCTGGCAAACTCGATGGTTTACTACCAGGAAGTTAATTGATACAATTTTTAAAAATCGGGGAATGTCACTCCATGTAAAACTGGTCAAAGATCTAAAATATAACTAAAACCATATAAAATACTGCGATTTAAGACAGAAATCGTGATTATTGTAGTCAGCCGCTTCAGGGCGATTCTAAAATCCGGACTAAACTCATTTATCTTATTATTCGAAAAAAAGAAAAGGGTTTTTGGTTTATCAAAACTTATTTCATACATTTATATTGAGTGACATTCTTTGATTTCTCGAACTGCACA
This sequence comes from Modiolus philippinarum, assembly GCA_002080025.1. Classification (NCBI taxonomy): domain Eukaryota; kingdom Metazoa; phylum Mollusca; class Bivalvia; order Mytilida; family Modiolidae; genus Modiolus; species Modiolus philippinarum. The sequence goes on from MJUU01070097.1 coordinate 12,015, forward strand.
GATTTCCGGACGCCGGTGTTTTGGTTGAGAACATCGAGTTTCCCAGGCATGTGTCAGTATTCCTAATTCCGTAAAGAATGTAAGATACGTCCCGGTTTTTCTGGTTTTTATATCAGTTTTAATCATTTATTAACATTTCGGTTGTTTGTCCTCTATCAGTTTTGAAACATCTTTTCAGGTTATGGTCTTCCAAACGTTTAGAATTTATCTGCAATGAAGAGACATAAGTTGTCGAAATGCGCATATGCAGAAACCAGATTCACAGTAATATTAAAAACATATCGGTAAAAATGAGAATGAAAAATGCTGTTTGCGAGTCACACCACATTCGGTATCAAATGTTGATATCTTCTATAAAATTTCTTAAATTTATTGAACAATTTATGAAATCTGTAACCTTGTTGTAAAAGTTTGAATGTGGTGGTAAGGTTACATTCATAAAGTTAGGTCCGTCCTAATATAAGCATCAGACAGATATATTTTTTTTTCTGTAGGCCTTAACTCATATATTCCAAAAAGAAAATAGAAATGGTATGTCACCGATCATCTTTTCATGTAATCGGGCTTTGAAAATCAGGCCAAATTCAGTATTTCTCAGCAACATTTACAAAAAATATATAGGGATCTCTGAGAACATACTTTACGTTTACATTTCATATGAAATAAATATCAGATAGATTTTTATTTTTTTATTTTTTTATTATTTTTTTTTGTTGTTGTTGTTGTTGATATCTTAGAGAAATAAACATCAGCTATCTGTTGTGCTAAAAAAAATTTATGTAGCACCGTTTGGTTAAGAGATATTTTATGTAGTTTACAACATAGAATTTATTTACGACAAAGGGGAGATTATTCGCGGGAAATAATTTATTGGTACGTCACAATAAATGAGAAAAGGACATACCGGCTTGAAAATCAAGGCAATTCCGCTTCCTACTCGATTTTCAAATATCTGCGCTAATCGAATGCACCGTGTATTAGTGTGGACTGTTATTTTAGAATCCATCCACTGTATGTGTTTCCTATTTTCCTTTTATTTAAGTTCATCTAATCTTTTAATAAACGTAACATAGTTGTAAACTTTTTTCCCGTACTATTATAAAGCTGAATACTTGTAACAGGCTGTCCAAAATCTTTTGGCCAAAAAAATAAGGACACAAGGAACAAAATCGATTTGAGAGAAAAAAGCACAGAAAAATGTCAGAATCACTATAGGAGATTAATAAAAAAATATTGGAATGCCATATTAACTCAGACTTAGTTTTTATAGGGATTGAGTACGAAATTCAGCCTTCAATAATACGAATAAATAAAGAGTGCGGTTTATTCTTATTTTAATTTTATCATACTGTTACTTCAGTTGGAAACACAGTGAACATGGCGAGAAAAATCATAATGATGTACCCCTAGAAATCGACAAATAAGCTAAATCGGTGAAATCATATGCTCTGAAAAGGTACTATACATACTGTTTCTGAAAAATTGTATTGCGCTTGAATAAACGCGATGTAAATATCAGCCGAGACTAAAACGTGGTCGTTATTATTTGATAGTCCCTTTATGGCCCAAGTAAAAAGAAAAGACTATGAGGTTATCATGGTACTGAATAGGTTAAACTCACAAATTCATACACTTTTGTCTCACCCCCGACAAAAAGTCGTAGAAGAGAGACTTAGGGATACCGTTTCGGCAACGGCAACGGCATTAACAATTCGAACTTAAGAGAATTGTAACGCTAATATTAGTTATAGGTGAACAGTACTAGTATTCAGTACAATTTAACTCAACTACCTTCTTAAATGACTCAATTCCGAGTCACGCATGATTGACTACGTTGAGTTTTTCGCAAGCAGTTAGTGCAGACTGTACTAATTGTCCTAGCCATATGATATTTGACTATCAGTTGCGTCTTGGGGAGAACATACGACTCCTTAGTTATGTTCGCATCCAGATAGTGTCCCTGAACCCCCAGCTATGAATGTACTATCACATTAAGTTTTTACAAGCAGTTAGTACAACCTGTATCCATAGTCCTAGCAACTTGATATTTCATATGCATTTGCATGTAGTGTATAGTATATGGTGTAGACACTATAAAGTAAGATAACAGACATATAAGTTAAAAAAGGTATACCATGTAATTGCGAAGACAGGTTGACACGTCGACAGGCCGACAGTCAGACAGGTCGACAGGCAGACATGATAAAGTGAAAGAGGACATACAAAGTGAAAGAATTCAAACAGGATGACACACCGACTCAGTGAATGACAGGTAGACAGAACGACAGGCATACGTGATGAAACTAGATANCTGGACAAAAAAAATATCAGAGTGATAAAGTACATACACAAAGAATAAAACCTCTATTCGCAATGGTTATTCAAGCAACACGAGAGAAGGAATCAAAATAGAATAAAACAATAGAAAGAGGTTTGGGTTAGAATACTGATCCCAGTCGCCCCACCCCAACCGTCACACCACTCTCACACCATTTCGCTACGCTCACGGTGCTCTACGTTCCTGACGCTTGGAAGTAGGGATCATGGATGACCATATAAGGAAAATTTGGGGTGGTTAATTAGCTCATTTGCATAATCGGGGGTAATTCAGGAATTTTAACATTAGCTCTATGGGAGGATAGGTGGTCTAGGGTAACCCGATACACTACTAACGTTTAGTGAGCAATATTTCAGCTATATCAGGACGAGAACAAGTTAATCAATTAAAATAAACTTTTAGGAAAAAAAATAATAAAAGTGGAAAAGGAACAAGTGGGGCAAAACGGAAAAGGGGAGAAATGGGTAGGGGCAGGAAATTTAGACTTGAATACGACTCCCAGTGAGTCTGCTCTCCGTAGAAAAATATTTAAAGGGTCTTTAAAATGCATGGAGCATGGCGTTTCTCCACACAATTTGGATACAACGATTCGTGGTCAGGCTTTCCATATTATGTCCCGACTTCCCCGCATAGACAGAACATTGCACTATATCCACCACCTGAGGTCGAGCCTAGCATCTCTGTAGCCCAAGCCCTTGAAAACTGATAAAGTTGCAAGGGTGTGATTTTATCATATTGAGAAGAGTGATTTCATTATAGGGAGGCTGGGCTACGGGACCCTACAAGTATAAATGCTGATAATTTGACAAAAAAGGCAGGATGAAAGATAATACGACATTTTGACTTTTTGTTTCTTTGTTTGTTTGTTGTTTTTTCTTCGATTTGTCAGCAAGGATATAGACGTATATTCGTTCAGCATATTAAAAGTAAGTTTGGAACAAATATCATATTATTTCTTTCTTTTGGCGCAATTCTTATATAACGTTTATTCCGTAGGATACAAATATTATAATAAAAATTTATTGCATCGGAACAAATATTTTATTATACTTTATCCTGTTGGAATAAATAAATATTATGAAGGAAAAAATACCACATAACATCTAACCAAACCTTGGATTTTTTTCAAGCTGACAAAAGTTCCATCGGGACATATATTATATGTCATTTATTCCATGATGAACTAACATCAAAATATTTTTCCTGATGGAAAAAATCCAAGGTAATATTTTATTTTTTGCACAAATAATATGATAAAACTGATATTCTGACAAATTTCTATGAAAGAGTGACTTTGGTAAGAATTTGCATAAAGGAACGGAAGATACGCCAATGATTTTTGTTAGAGTTTGCGTCTTTTGGAATGCTGCAATAATACAGTTCTAGCAGGCAATTGATCTGTTGACTGAATTAAAAAAAAGACAGACAAAAATGTACAAGGAAATAAACTGTCAATTACCAATTGCTATCTCATGAGGTGTAGATTCATAAATATAAAATCATTATACTAGTTGAACTGGCTTAAGCCAGCACGAACATTTGTGATCAATCCGTCCGGTATACCAAACTTTTAGGTCTCTTGTGTCAATTGAAACCAAACTTGGTTATAATGATACAAAAAATAGACACCTTCAGGTTCATATGTTGTCTAAGATGACCGGCAGTGGGTGAACATAGTTTTACATCGAACCTTACGGGAAAACTACTGGGCTAATCAGAAGCAACTTTGAAACAATAGTGTTTACGTGGTACCATGTAAAAGAGGTGTTTTTTTTCAAATTTTCACTTTATTAAAGATGGATGACAGTAGGGAATATAGTTTAATGTTTCGTCTTAGTTTAACAATTTCAGAGATCTTCTTTGAGACTTCTAGACCTACTGGAATCAGACTTGGCCACGATAGTCAATAGTTGGTCCTGTAAAAGGTGATTTTTAGCAAGACGGTCGCCAGTAGGAAACATACACATTCCGTTACGGGTTTTTGCTTGATACTTTGGTATACCCGTCCTTTCTTTTTGGACAAATTGTCTTTACTTCAGTGCACTTTCGATATGTGATTTTTGCAATGTTTCACTATGCCTGACAGTGTCTCTTGCTTAATATTACACGATTTTTATATTTCGGTTTAAATTCATGGCTTAAAATAAAAAAAAACATCTTTTAAGCAAAAATTCAGGATGCCTTACTGCAGAGTACACCATATCGGATCGCGTTATTATGCTGCTAGAATACTAGTATTTTGCATTATCCTTTACAGAAGTCTAGGGCCTGACAAACAACAATAATATGATTTGATTTTATAAATACGGATGCAATACCCATTATTTCAACGATTTTTAATCAGAAATTGATTAACTAGCTACACACATTTGTATTCAAGTCATAGGAGACACAGAGAGCAAGTCGAAACTGCATAAAACTTTCATCATCTTTTATTTTCGCTTGAATAAACTCCGCGTTCATTGTATCATTTGAATGTGTCAACTCCGTGTTCAATTGTATCATGCTCCTCGGTTTTTTGTGCCCATAATTTCGCACCCTTGTTGGATAAATCGCCAAATAAAGATATAACGAGTGAATTCCGGGAACTGATACTTTCAGAAAATACCAAGTAGATATTAATGAAAAGACGGAATCATTGATGTTTTGGATATGGCGTAAAACATGAACGTCCAAACACTTTTATTTGGCACATCGCCTTGAAAAATAGCAAACTCGGATAATCTAATCCTTCTCAACAGTTTATTAAAGGGTCTTGGGAAGTGAAAATTTATTTGTGGATAACTTATTATATGTAAAATAAATATGACAATTTATTTACACCGATTTCCGATATGCTTTGTTGACTTATTAATAAAAATTTGAACCCACCCTACCGCATGTAAACAAATCAAAGCTCCGATTGAGCTGAATCTCGAAGCCCTGAAAATCTACACGTGGCAAAACTTCATAGTCATCCAAAGAACTGCTGCATACGTATGCATGTATTAAGTTATTCCGTAATACGTGAAAATAATCGGATTGTGTGATTTCGCATGTCGATTTCATTGCTATAAATATATGCAATACACTGTGACAGGTAAACAAAAGTTATTTTCATCTTAGACAAATTACTGCGCGACAGGTTCGTTGATCCCAAAAAACGAGTAATTTGATGATCTTTGATAAACATGCATGTTGTTTTCAATTTAATCAAACAACACCGTTTTTAATTCAAGAAAATGAAGGAGTATAACTTAAAAACACAATGTGTACGATTTTGAACGAAACTTGCGCACTATATTTTATCGGAAGCACGAAGATCATCTTTTAGAGCTGTTAATAGGCTTGAAGCCTCACGTGATTTTTCTCGTCATATTAACATCTCTTAAGCCATTTCATGGCTTCGAGATCAAAAGAGTTCGTGTTATTTTGTGCCCGCTCCGGTTCCGTGTATCGGAATACCCGGCGTGTTTGGGTTCTTAGTACCCTAGAAAATCATTGCTTTTATTGAATGTGGCCTTCTCTTCTCCCTTTTTAGCCACCACCTTGCCTCACCATTATTTTTTTTATTCTTTTATTTTTTCTCGAATAACGAAATTGAAAACAAAAGTGAAATTTTATAAACAATGCCATTTCGGAATAAAGAGAATTATTTTCATACAAAAATGTCAGACATTGATTTTCTAGGTATATGCATATATTTTAAGATTTTATGAAAGGATATGGAGTAAATGAATATGAGACCACAGCACATATGAAAACTCCAACTGCAATAATTTTTAAAACATAGAAGAAAATTTTAGTATTATTACTCTCTACTAACTTAAAATATGTTATACAAATTCAGGAATTATCACTAGTAAATATTTTGGGCCCGTGTTGACGAAACTATCCTAAGATACGTCCTAAGACATTTAAGGAAACTGTTTGGACCATCATAAGACATATTTTAGTCCTAAGACAACTTCGTTAACACGGCCCCTCTTCAATGCTGAACTCCTGGCAGTTTAAAACAATGCACTGCAATAATTAAAATAGTTCAAGCATACAATTAAGTTGTTTTTATATAGTTAACACAATAATTCACTCCCTCATAGTCTACTTAAGTTTGAAACAGCCATTTCTTGGAAACATTTTTTTACTGGTTTATCAACTCTTTTTGAAAAGTCATCAATCAACTTTTTTTTGTTTTGCCTCAAGTTCCTCTTAGTTTTTTCCTGTTTTTCTCAATCTGATGTCTAGTTTCTTTCATTTTACTACTAGCACTATCAATTAAGCCTTGTGCAATTCCTGCTTCATCAAATCTTTTGTCTTTATGACAGCTTTCAGTCTATCATTGGCTTCATTGTAAAGTTTTTCAGCAAATCGTAAGTCATGTTCATACTGTTTTGTAAGTTTGAGTATTGCCTTTTCTTTTTTTCCTAATAATTTCTTCTACTTTCAAATTCTTTTCTAGATTCCTCCTTTTCCCTTCTTTTTTCTTCTGTTTTAGGTTTTTGCTCTTTTCCGTTGTTCTTTGTCAATCTCCTCCTCTTCCATTCTTCTTCTGTACACTTTATGAGACTTTCCCCAGCTTCTAGAAGTTCCTTAGTAATCACAATATTTGCTACAGTGTTTTCACAACTAACTTTTACTGCATCTTTTACCATTCTTAGTCCATTAATGGATTAGTCTGTAAGAAGGGTCCTTTCTTTTGTTAATATTTTCCTATTTTCTAACAAGCTTCTTTCTACTTCAGCATTGCCATGAGCAATGCACAGAACCACTTTTATCAATGATTCTAAGACTTTGAACATTGGTGATCCATCACTGTTTTGTTTTGTTTTGTTCCAGTAATCATCTGCCCTAACATCTTTACCGTTATCATCAAAATTTAATTTGTTTGGAATTTCAGTCAACTGGTACATTTCATATTCATCTGAAACTTGAGATATCTGTTCTTCACTTACAACCTGGGGAACACTCTCTGCTTTTCGCCTGATTTTACTTGTCCCCTTTTCTCACTTCTGCTCTAAAGCATGTAGGCATTGCAAATCTTAAAGCATGGCATTGTTTACTGGAAGTCTTTTCTGTAAATATTTAGAGACTGTCTGGTAAAATTTTCTGTTACCCAGCATTTCTTTTTTGGCTAATTTCTTTTCTATTACTTTTCTTGTTCATTGTCCAATTTCACTAAATGGTAATTGACTGTTGATTTCTTTCAACGTTACATTCTTGACGTTTTCACCGTTTTTCAGACCATCAGCTGTTGTTGTCTTCAAAAATCTCAGCATGAAAGATCTGAATGGAGGATATGGACCAAAGGATCTTAAGAAATCTATAGTATAAGGAAGATAGACTGAGCAAGAAGTTCACCTGGACTAATGATGATGGTGACTTCAGCATTCTGCAAATACGGATGTACTGTGGGTTGCTTTCTACCATTTTGAGTGTTTAGGAGTCAGCTGCTGATTTAGGTAATTCTGTCAGAAAGTATTTAACTAGTGGTTTCAAGTTTTTAACAATTCTCTCTACGACCGGCAACAAAGACAGCCATCTTAATTGTTTGTACATGTCTTATAAATAATTCCTTCTCTAAGGGAGTTCTGAACAACATGCATTTTGCATGGGATAAATGGCAACAATCATGGACACCTTTAAGTTTTTACAGCCTCAATGACTTTATTCCACACAGTCTTGTTGACGTTTGGTCTATCAGATCCTAAATTAAACACTTTTTTCAATGGAATTTCAAATACAGGTTCCTGTAAAATAACAATACTTTTTGCAAGGCATATTATAGTAGCTTGACCAAACATTACATCAAAAACTGAACCACCACTTCTCTGCAGATCAATATCTCACTAGAATTCACATTGTTTTTTCACTTGTAAGTTTCCAGTTTCGTCATACTGTATGACAAAACCTGCAGAAGAGGACACTTTTCTACACAGTTCTTTCCCGAAGAATTACCCAAGTCCGTCTGATATTATATAGGAGATTTTACTTTTTCCCATTGAAAAATTATCTGCTATTGCATTTCCAGGGAACATCTTCTTAAATATAGCCTCTAGATCATCACACGGTCTGTAGAAAGAATTACTATGTGCAACTTTCATACCCCATTAAAGTTCTGCTTGCGTTACTTAGTCTTTTATGCGTTTATCAAGAGCAGCCACTACAGTTGATGATTTTGAAGCATGAACCGGTTTAACCCTATCGCTTGCTTTTGCTAGTGCCGGTACCAAGTCCGGCTGTCCCGAGTTCCTATTGTTTTCTACGTTTGTCTCTTGTCTTATTCGTGTTTTTCATGTATAGTTCCATGACAGATTGTGGCATGTAATTATTATTTTCAGCCATTGTAGGTGTTTCCTGTTATCCTTCTTTTTACATTCATTACCTGCAACATTTGTTGCCTTTTTCAGTGACTTTAAAATGACTTTGAATTGAAGAAAATTTTGCTCCAGCTAGAGTTGTGTGTTTTGAGTCTCCTGCATGGGCCAAAACTTGCTTAACATTGAAAGATATTTTACATAAGATGCAGAATTCTTTAGTTTCAGTCTGCTCTGTCCTATAGGTAGCCTTGTCCATCTTCTCTGCTTAAACAACCATCTATGAACTTTGTTTTACCTTGAAGCATCTTTGCTTCAATCCCAGCTTCAATTGTTTATATTATAATCTGAAAAATACTATTCATTACTCAGAGCCACACTACAACTGTACTCTGTTTTTTTGTATATACGAAAAAGAAAGGAAATATGGTAAATGTCAAGAATACAACATCCCATCTCCGATGACCCAAAACACAGCATCTAGGGGTCATCGTATGGTCTTCAAAAATATTGAGGAACCTCACACCATATAGCAACTTCTAAATAGACCCAAAAAGTAGAAAAGTGAATAAATCAATGGAAACAAACATATTTCTGACTTCGGACAGATGCACAAATTGCGGTGAGGTTAAACTCGTTTTCTTGGATCCAAACCCTCTCCCTATGTGTAGTGAATGGCTAAAAAATAAATACACGAAAAGACTCACAGTACAAATCAAACTAGAAAAAAATCCAACTTATCAAGACGAGTACCTTTACAATGAGCACATAAAACATGAAGACAATACTTATAGGTACTGTCCTTTATAAGTTTATATTATACATCATGACTAAATTCAACATATATCAAAAACAGCCTGTGCAGTTGTCAAGCAATTGTGATAAACATTGACTGCTGCACTTTCAATTTATTGAAGAAGCATGCACTGTAATTTCACTCAGATTCTCTTCATCGAGACAATGTTTGGGCTTACTATATCTGGCATTAGGAATGCTCATTGTTGAAGGTCTCATGGCGACTTCAAGATGAAGAACAACAATTTTTAACTTACAAAAAAATCTGTGTGTGTGTGTGTGTGTTTGTTTTTTACGGAATGTCACTACATGCATTAGAATACACACCAACAAAGTCACTACATTTTGGGAAGTCACTACATACACCCAAGTAGTGACTTTGTAAAATTTAGAAAAATGCTTAATTTGGTCAATTTAATATGTCTGCAAATTTTTTTTCAATGTTTCACTTTCCGGTGTGTATTTGAAATTTTCACACAGTCAGACGACGTCAAAAATATGACTTCACACATTTTCACGCCAAAAAGTAGCGCATGCCCAAGCAAGACCGGAACAACATGGCGACAACGTTTGGTAAGTTATACAGAAAATTATGTCATTTCTTGACTGAAAGCTGTCATTCAACCTGGCAAAGCATAGGAGTTTGCATGTGTCCCCAGGGAATCGACTCCACTGGCGGAGACGTTTTGCCCACAGGGGTCGGATATTTTATCCACATGTGACAATGACGGGGGACCATTTTCGGGACGCCGGGATTGGTCATTTTTGGGACCATTTTCGGAACGCCGGGATTGGTCAAATCGGGATGGAACTTTTTAAAGGCATGCAGGGAATTCGGGATGAAATGCCATCGGGGCACGGTAAGCCTCCTCCCCCTCCCCCATTGACCAGTCATCAGACAGACTAGAGCCGTCATCTGGCATGTCTGGTCTTTGGGCGAGGATTTTTTATTGTTCCGATCGAGTGTCTGGCAACTAACGCCAAGAAAATTCACATTTTATCAATATGGCTGCCAGCGGAAAGAAATTAAAGAGAGCAA
>MJUU01070099.1:11096-70893 GCA_002080025.1 Modiolus philippinarum
AAGATCTTCTTCTCTGGAACTACTTAGCTAATTGAAACCAAACTTGGTCACAATAGTCTTTAGGTGATCCCCTTTCAAAATTGTGTCCATCAGGTTCGCACCTAATCTAAGATGGCCGCCAGCTGGGAGCATAGATTAATATTGGACCCTATGGGAAACACATTCAAAGATCTTCTACTCTGGAACTACAAAGCCAGTTGAAACCAAACTTGGTCACAACAGTGATAAGGTGGTCCCCTTTCAAAATTGTGTCCGGCAAGTTCGCACCTAATCCAAGATGGCCCCAGCGGGGAACATAGATTAACATTGGACCCTATGGGAAACACATTCAAAGATCTACTCAGGAACTACTCGGCCAATTGAAATCAGACTTGGTCACAATAGTCCTTAGGTAATACCCTTTCAAAATTGTGTCCGGCAGATTCGCACCTCATCCAAGATGGCCGTCAGCGGGGAAAATAGTTTAACATTGGACCCTATGGGAAAACACATTCAAAGATCTTCTTCTCTGGAACTACTTAGCTAATTGAAACCAAACTTGGTCATAATAGTCTTTAGGTGATCCCCTTTCAAAATTGTGTCCATCAGGTTCGCACCTAATCTAAGATGGCCGCCAGCTGGGAGCATAGATTAATATTGGACCCTATGGGAAACACATTCAAAGATCTTCTACTCTGGAACTACAAAGCCAGTTGAAACCAAACTTGGTCACAACAGTGATAAGGTGGTCCCCTTTCAAAATTGTGTCCGGCAAGTTCGCACCTAATCCAAGATGGCCCCAGCGGGGAACATAGATTAACATTGGACTCTATGGGAAACACATTCAAAGATCTTCTACTCAGGAACTACTCGGCCGATTGAAATCAGACTTGGTCACAATAGTCCTTAGGTGGTACCCTTTCAAAATTGTGTCCGGCAGATTCACACCTCATCCAAGATAGCCGTCAGGGGGGAAAATGGTTTCACATTGAACTCTATGGGAAAACACATTTAAAGATCTTCTTCTCTGGAACTACTTAGCCAATTGAAACCAAACTTGGTCGCAATATTGTGTAGGTGGTCCTTTTCAAAATTGTATCCGACAGGTTTGCACCTAATCCAAGATGGCCGCCAACGGGGAACAAAGTTTAACATTGGACCCTATTGGGAAACACATTCAAAGATCTTCTCCTCTGGAACTCTATGCCAAATTGAAACCAAAGTTGTTCACAATAGTCCTTAGGTGGTCGCCTTTCAAAATTGAGTATTGGCAGGTTTGCACCTCATCCAAGATGGCAGTTAGCGGGGGAAATAGTTTAACATTGGACCCTACGGGAAAACACATTCAAAGATCTTCTTCTCTGGAACTACATGGCCAATTAAAACCAAACTTGGTCACAATAGACCTTAAGTGGTATTCTTTCAAAATTGTATCAGGCAGGTTCGCACCTCATTCAAGATGGCCGTGTCAGTGGGGAAAATAGTTTAATATTGGACCCTATGGAGAAACACATTCAAAGATCTTCTCCTCTGGAACTACTTTGCCAATTGAAACCAAACTTGATCACAATAGCCCTTAGGTGGTCCCCTTTCAAATTGCAGGTTCGCACCTAATTCAAGATGGTCGCCAGCAGGGAACATAGTTTAACATAGGACCCATGGGAAAACACATTGAAAGATCTTCTCCTCTGGAACTATTTGGCCAATAGGAAACAAACTTGGCCACAATGGTCCTTGGCAGGTTCGCACCTTATCCAAGATGGCCGCCAGCAGGGAACATAATTTAACAATGTACACTAATGAAAACACATTCAAAGATCTTCTCTGAAACCACTCGACCAATTGGAAACATATGTTTTTTATGTGACGTAAATTTCACGGCGTGTTAGTTGTAGGTGGATGATATTTGGTATGAAGATTGGTCTTTGGTAGTACATGACAGCTGACCATATGACTTATGCCTGTGACTTAAGTTTCATTGTCTGCAGTGACCATGTTTTGTATTTCTGATTAGACCAGTTTGATTTTTCTCATCAGTTTTAGCAACAAAGCAGGGATGGGCGAGACATCTATTAGGGTCCACTCTTGTGTGTAAAATGGGTCAAAGGGACCAAAAAAGGTTGAATATTGTTTTTGTTTGATTTAGACAAAATATTTTCATTGAAACATTCGTGAAAAGTTATTTCTTGAAGATTATATCATTGTGTCTGTACTTGTATTGTGTCCACACACACACTTAATTTTGCACTCTCCATATTGATTCAGGGTTCAATGAGCGGGGGTGTAACTGGCTGATCTAGTTGACTCTTGTTAAGCTTTTATGCACTTCGTATACAGTATGGCCCACCAGCATTTAGGTGGTGTGCAGATGCATTGTTAGGTACGTCAGCATACCACCCAAATTAAATCGTATTGACTTGTATTGCATACATCAGACTTGTTACCTCTGATACTGTGGTCTACTGTTGTGTAGGTTGGTGTGAACAAGCGTCTTGTGGAACTACTCAATTTCATTTCACCTTGACTGCTATTTCATGCAACATTGACTTTTGACTGATTTCTTTACGCTGTATGGTTACCGTCATGTACCTGGTATGCAGATCAGCATCTTTGGAATATGTCGGCAAAAAAAGGTATCCGACAGGTCAGTACCTCCAAAAAGATGGCCGCCGGCGTGGAATATAGTTTAACATTGGACCCTATGGGAAAACCCATTCAAACATCTCAGAAACTACTAGTCCAGTTAGAATCAAACTTAGTCACAATGGTCCTTAGATGGTCCCCTCAAAAAAAGGGATCCAGGAGGCCATTATCTCAACCAAGATGGCCGAGAGCGGGGATTGTAGTTTAACATTGAACCCTCTAGGATGTATACCATTTCAACGTTATTCTACTGTATATGTCAGACATGGTCCAGGTGAGCGATACAGGCTCTAGAGAGCCTATTGTTAGTAATTCGTGTCGTATCAGATTGTACAAATTTGGTTTAAGGTCTTCCGAAAATTTTGGATTTAATATTCACTAAGAGACATTAGTTGCCGTAATGGCCATATGCAGAAACTTAATTTATAGTAAATTTGGAATTTAGTTACTGTAGTAGTATGGTAATTGTAGACTCGTGTTTCTGTGTACTTCTTGTCCTGTGTACCTGACAACTTTTGTCCATAAGCTGTCATTTTGTCAAGCAGTTCATCCCAATGAAGAACATTTAAAGCTAATACCTTTTTACTGGATATATTGATTTACAAATTTAGGTGACTTGATGTTTTGGTTGACTGATTGATTGAATGTTATTATGTTTAACGTCTACTGAGCAATAATTCTGCTATATCAAGACGAGAACAAGTTTGTGAATACATAATTACTTTGGGGTATTGAAGGGGTCATGGGATGGGAAATTCTGAATGCCAATGGAAAAGTAGGGTGAAATCGAAAGGGGCGGGGAATGATGTTTTGGTCAGACTTTCCTTTTTTACCTTTGCTGGCGCACTCTTCTCCGTGCGGTGTAAGTGATCTGAAAGATTTATCAATGTTGCTTTCATGTAAAGCTGTTTTTGTTGAACATGGCCACAAAAGTAAGATGTCAAACGAAAAAAACAGTCCCGCATCTTTTGTCTCTGTCACAACATCTATGATAAGCACTGTTTCCTTTCAGGATTTTTTAAATATTTATTTAGATTTAATGTATTATTCAATCGGTGTGTTTTTGTTTTAAGTTCGAGTGTTGACGAGTACACCTGACCGTTATTTGAAGTTTGTTTGCGTACATCTGTTTTAGGGACGTTGCTTTTTTATTGAGGGGCCGATGATCTTCCTGTCAAACCCCTCTTTGGATCTGAAGTAGATTCCTTGCCGTAACTGGAGGCAGGATTTTCTTCTTAATCACAATCATTTCACATATGTATGCAAAACTTGCATAAAGGAAACGAAACTAAAATGAATTTTAGTATAATATGTTACTACTCAGGTGGCCCTTTATTTTTGCACACCATATAGGAAAAATGAAAGGATATAGAGTGAATGTAAATGTGACAAAAACGCACACGATACATAGAAAACTCCAGTTTATCAAGGACAGGGCTTTTATTCCTGTCTACATCTTAATGTCGCCTGAGGGTCATCAACTAGAGGTGAACAATATTCACCCCCTTAAGCGAGATCAAGAAGGCCCTAGTGTTCACTTAAGCGGTATTCTTGACAAAAATTATATCAAGGTCTTCTAACAATAGGTTTGCCTCAAGAATGATCGAAATAGTATTCGAAACTACCCTGATTTTCATTTGGTGTCTTGAAAATCAATTAGAATGTTAAATAATTCATACATTCGTTTTAAATCTCTTTTTGCTAATTTCGAAAATTTCTCCAATTTATCCCGCAATCAATATTCCACCATTTCTGACGAACCATATCCACAGTCAAGTCTGCTCCATCATATTTTTTGCATGATTGTATCTGGATTAACCGCATTTAATGAACGGCTATTTATACCGTTGTAGATTATGTTCCGAGGTACGTGACTTAGAGATCAGTTTGCTCTTTAGTAGTTATAACCAATTGAAACTTGCTTTCCACAGTTTATTTTACTCTGGTTTGTCGTCTATAGTGGTCAAACGGAAGAGCAACTATTCCTTTCTCAGTAAAACTGTTGCATTTTCATCAGGAGATGCACTCTTTTTGAAGGTTGGATGGCTGTGGTTCTTGTTAGATGTAGCTCAAGATTGTTACATTTGGAGCCAAGTTCGATGAATTACTAGCCAGGGTTACTATCTTTCCGGCAAACGTCCTCTCAATAACTGTTTTCTGTTTTCTTATCTATGTTGCCGGATAAGTCTCAATAGCCTCATATATGTTATCTTAATCCTCATGTTACACTGCTCATTAACAAAGTCCATCACTAGTTTTTTTTTAAACTTTACGTTTCGTTGAAAATTTATTTTCTGAATATAATCTGTTCACAAATTCGGCATAGAATTTAACTGTTTTTTCTTGATTTTCCAATACATTGAGGTCAGCTACCAGATCAGTTTTTTATGATATATTTCTGTTTAATTTTGAATTATGTGAGCTTTCTGGTCAACATTAATATGATACATTTTGGCTTCTTGTTTGGACGATTGAACTTTAAGTGGCCTTTTCTATCTTGGCGTTTGCTTGTGCCTTTTTCCAAACTGAATGTACTGAAAACACATGAAGTGACGTGGTCATAGCCGTTTAATAGTATTTTCAAAATTTGTATGAAGTGTATTAAAATATGTGAGATGGAAACCGTTATTTGCTTTTTGCATCTAATTTTTTTTTTATTCTGGTATTACAAAAAACATATTTTGTTATAACAAGAAATTCTTTTTTTATTACAAAAAACTATCGTATTACAAACATCATATCTTATCATTACAAACACTGTTCTGTAATGTTTCTTTTTAAACAAAAACGCTGTCGCAATTCAAGAACGATCGGCTTTACAAAGATTAATAATGGCACAACACACGCACTACAAAGCTATGAATAACTAAAAACCGAAGTTACTATAAATTTTGTTTCTGCACATGTGCATTTCGATAACTCGTGTCTCTTCAGTGAAGATAAAATCTAAACATTTGGAAGTCCATAATTCAAAAGATGTATAAAAACTGAGAGAGAAGAAATAACCAATATGATCTAAAAACCATGAGGCTAAAAGGAGAGAACTTTGCACGAGGGATATACTCCTGAAAAAAAAAAAAAAAAAAAAAAATAGGACGTAGTTTGACTCTTTTCAAAAAAAGTTGGATAATAAAACTTGGTTTGTACGTATAGATGTGGTTGAAGAGTCACTGTCTATACATAATTTGCTTTCCGAATTATCATTCCTTTAACCATCACAGATTGTAAAAAAAGCCGAACGCATAATTATACAGTAGCTTAAAAAAGAATATAATTTTCGAGCTTCGCAAAAAAGACATATACGCATGACTAAAATTTACACTCTCAACAACAGAACAACAAAAAGATATTTTCTAGCAAATTAGGTTCTTATAACAATATTTGTCTATTATATTAGTATACTCTTAAATACTTTAAATGATATTTGATAGATAAAATCACAATAATCACACGTTTATCATTTTCAATCTTTACATGTATAATACCAACATCACATGTCCAAATCTATCTTGTGATAGCTATCCAGATATCATACAATCATGGCGGACTTGATTAAAGTTGTAATTTATTTAATTTCACTGACGACATGTAGTGTTTTAACACAAGATCCTCCATTACCAATAATTGATGTCTGCACACAGTTATCACCCTGTACCTGTCGCTATAGTGACGGTAGACTAGTAGATCTGAACCCTCTATCTAATAACAACAGTACAGAACCAAAGTAAGTAATTATACTGCTTCCGGTAATTAGCACCAGTAGTAATTAGCGTTAGTAAGTTATTATACTGTTTCCATTAAATAGTACCAGCAGTGATAAGTGTAAGTCAGTAATTATACTGTACCAGTAGTTATTATCGTTAGTTATGAAAAAGAAAGGAAATGGGGTAAATGTCAAGGAGACAACATCCCATATCCAGGTTAAAACGACCAAAAACAAAACATCTAGTAATTATACTTCTTCCGGTAACTAGCATCAATAGCAGTTAGCATTAGTAAGTAATTATATTGCTTCCAGTAATAAGTAAAAGTAGCAATTAACTTTATTAAGTAATTGTTTTATTCCAGTAATGAGTACCAGTAGCAGTTTGCATTAGTAAGTAATTATACTGCTTCCGGTAATTATATGAATTACACATGTAGTACGGTAGTAGTTCGCGTTAGCCCTATGGTCTATAACTGATTGATGCCACGACCCTATGGTCCATGTAACTTGAAGTTTATTAAATAATTTAGAGATTATGATAATCCAGAATTAATGCTATATTTCTGATTACATTTAATGACATCGCGTTACAATTTATATTACATATTTATATGAAAAGATGTCACTGACTGTCCAGCATTTAAATATTATCGATATCGGATTTATCTTATAGTCTCGTCTGTTGATATACCCATTCCAATCTATTGACTAAACTGAAGTAAATGAGTTCCAGACACTATATTGTATATGACATTTTTATACTGAAAGATTCTTCGATACAAAAAAAGATATCAAATGTAGGGGAAGCACACTTTTCTTGATTAAACGAAACCGAAAAATCTAAATATACATAATGTCCATATACGAGAAAAACGGGTATACATGTACTACTACATTTCTAACTTTAATCAATAACTTTTTGGTATTTGTTTTTCAGGAGTTCACCATTTCAAAATGTTTGTATGTAAAATTAAAATATGTACATAAATGTCGTCTAATTACCAAAGTAAACAATAATCTAAGAGAATTATGACTATTCTTATGGTCCAGGCGATGATATATACATACTTTTTCTAAAAATATTTGTACTGTGAAAGAGATAACCTTCAAACTATCAAAATCACGGACAGCATCCAACTTTCCATAACATTTTCTTTTATTCTTATTTGATAAGCTCAAACATGTGTATTCAATAAATTACAACTAAACATACATATCAAATATGAACCATCTAAGAGGGACGGATACTTATTTATATTAAAAACTGCTAAACTCAACGTAAAACAGCTCTTCCCTATCCAGTCCTCCGACTGACTCAATAATACAAATATTTCAACATGTTCACCATGTTCACAAAATTGAAACCATTTTTTATTTATAGACAGGTTGGGGACAATCCTCAGATTTGGGTATTTTACCCAATTATAGGTATAATACACAAAACAGGGTATACACGAGTCCCTGATTTCAAGGGTTTCATGTGTTTGTTGGATAACTAAATACCAAAACTACAAAAGGGCATATTCTGTAATAAATATTCTTATCAACTGGTAGCCAAAAATTTACTTTCTTTTTTAAAAAGATAAAATTATTGTCAACCTTTTACCCAGAATTCTTTTGTTATATAATCTGATGTTCTGACAAACCAATTTCAGTCATAAAAGATAGATGCAATATCAAATACTTCAGGTGAACAAATTTTGATGGGATGGTGGGTGTTGGTATTGAATGAATACTTTTCACATATCTACTTATCTAAATATTAGAACAAACCTTTACTGCAATGCGACAATAAGCTTTTAATATATATTGTATTAACTGCATTGCGACAAATGCCCCCGGTATACATCCACGGCAATCAACTGCATTGCAACATTACTTACGTCAAATCAAATACTTGCAATCAATCAGACACCTGTTTACCGTGAACACAATATTAATTAAAAATGTTTCCTTAGTACTATTTATATCCATATATTTTCTGTAGTCAATACTGTACTGTTTGTGGTCAGAATGTAAAAAAAATCTATAAAAAAGCAACACTTACATTTTCACGATAACCTTTATTGGAATTTAGCAAATTAATTGGGAACAAAAGTAAAGTTATTTTTAAGTTGATGTTACATGTATGTCAGATCATGCAAATAAACTCAAAACTGGAAGACCAAAACCCTAAGGACATTAAAATGAATAATAAATTGAATAGATTCGAATGCGAGTCCTTTCAGAATATTCCAAATACGTCAAACCATGCTGGTTTATTTACAGGTTTTCAGATATACCATCAGAAATAATTGGTTCAGCAAAATACTCATGGAATCCATGTCATCCATTCAACGAAGGAGAGGGCTGCATAAACGTAACGGTAAATTTAAGCCACATATTGTGTTTTAATTGTTGCCATGTTTTAGTTTCACTTAAAAGGGTTACCAATGTCAGTGTAAAGACTTTCAGAATTTTAATTTGCTCGTCAAAATATATTTTTTCAGTTGAAAATCGATGTTGTTCATATTTGTCTTTTATATTTTTTATTGCATTGGTACTAGAAAAATAAAAGTTATTTTTTTATAGAACAACACATAATAGTAAACAAGAAATCAAGACACTTAACATGTCTTTGTATGAATGTCAAGTTCAAACTGATGTTCATGAACAAAAAAAAAAAAAAAATTCATTAGGCAAAAAAAAAAAAAAAGAAAAGAAAAAAAGGCAGAAACAAACAACTTCAATGAATACTATTCCGGGCAAAAAAGACCAAAGAACAATATAACCTCTCGTCAAATAAACAAAGATAAGTGCAATTTAATTTATCCTATCGTGCTTACGTCCATTCTAATGTTACTTTTAAATCGATTTAAATTAAGCGGAAGTTTTATATACTCTTCATGACGTTGCTATTGTTGTATTACAAATTTCTGGCATTAGAATTATTGTCATATTCACTTAGATATTGAAAGCATCTTCAAAATTCTAAATTCAAGTGTTCTTTTGAATGGTTAACTTTATTTAATTAGGATTTTTTTTTAATTCTCCCTTTTTTCGTATGCTCTGATCAATAACTCCTTTCAATCTATAGTTTTAATAGATATATTCGACTAACTGTGATGTTATCCGTTGCAGTGTTTTTTTAACTCTTACAGATGTGCGAGGTCATCGCAGGAGCACCTTTTCCTAAATATGTACCTATCGGCAAAATGGAGGATGGCGTATTTGACCACAATGAAGAAAATGGCGGTTTACAGTTACAATACAGTATAACAGGGGAAGAAAACAGGTACTGTGAATAAATACTGAAATACCGAAGTTACTGTATAACTTTTAGTATCTGCAGATGACGTTTTGGTAACTTATGCCTTTTCAGTGCAAACCAAATCAAAACATTTGAAAGATCATAAACCGAAAGATTAATAAAGGCTAATAAATAAAATCTAAATGATGCTCCAAAATCAGCTTAAGACTATGCCTTCGAAAAGGCTTTCGAAAGAGGATACTCCTTATTTTACATGGATTTCTTACTGCAAAGTGGTATTATATATAGCCTTTCTTTTATCCCATTCTTTTGAACTACGAATTTAATTAAAAAATATTTTAAGAAAAAGGAATAACTATCCATTCGTATGACTGTTATCGCCATAGATTCTAGGTAAACTTGTCACCATTTTATAATAGTTAGTGAAGGAATAACAAACTCTTCCATGATCTAAGCAAATTATCAACTAGTAATTTTACTCATTTCAATTCCAATCTATCATTTGATTTGAATGCCAGAAATTATAGCGGTTGTGAGGATTTTCATCACGGTATATCAAACAATTCTTTTCCAGAACAGCATACATTGTATTTTTCTGCAATGAGAGTGCAGAAGGAGACTTTGTTGTGAAAGGTGAAGAACCAGCGGGAAGTGGTAAATACGTAAGTTTGTTAATTTAACAAAGTTTTGTTCAAAACTAAGGATTATCTCCCTCTTGTATAGCTCTATCCTTACCTAATTTTGGCGTTTCTATTTTGATCATATTGGTAATTTCTTCTCTATCAGTAATTACACATATTTCGGTAAATGCATTTCCAATATTTGTTTATTTTATCTGCACTGTAGACAAGTTGTCGAAATGCGCATATGCAGAACGAAAATTAACTGCAACTTCGGTATTATGATATTTGTTATGGTTCTATAAATCTGCTGCAAAATGAACGATGTCGACTAGGTGTACATGATACAAAATCACAACAGTTAAATGCAACTTCAAATTACTTTTTATTTCCATCTAAAAGTTCCTGAATTAATATTTTCAACATCGATCAATTGCCTTGTTTTTCATTGTTTTGCAAGTAACTTTTTTTTATTCTCTCTTCTCCAATAGAGTGACAATTTAACATATTCTGCCATCTCTAAATCTGCGATAACACTCTAGGTATACTTTTTTGAATAAAATATTTGAAGAAACTTAAATATTAAGTTGTTCTGGTGAAAAGAGTTCTTGTCTTAAATCTTCTTCATTCCTGTCAAAACATGTGGTTTTTAAAACAGAAAAATTGTTTATATCTTCTTTTCAAACAACAAAATACCGAAATTGTATCAAGATGTAGTTCTGTAAAAGTAAGTTTGACTATTTAAAAAGTCACTATAATAGTAATATAGTTTTTGCACAACAAAGCAAGATACTAATAATAAAAACTAGAGGCTCATAGACTGAGCCTGTATCGCTCACATGACAAAATGCTTCTATGCCACGCATGACCAAAAATGAAAGTTTTTTTACTAATGGGGTCAAATGTTTAACTATGTTCTCCATTAGCACCAATGTTTTTTGTCTGATCCTATGGGTAATTTTTGAAGAGGACTTTTGATTCATTTAGTTAAATGTGCTTAAATAGTTTCAGAGAAGATGACGAAAAGAATTGTTTTCTCATACCGGGCTCCAATGTTAAACTATCTTCTGTATTGGAGGCCATGTTTTTGTCGGATCTAAATGAAATGATAATTTTTTGTAAAGTTCCTTAAATACATCATTCCTGTCAAGTTTGGCTGATTTTACCTCAGTGGTTTCAGAGGAGAAGATGAAAATGTGATTTCCCATTGGGTTCAATGTTAAACCTGAATTCCGTGCTGGCGGCCATGTTTTTATTGAATCAGAGCGAAATGAGCAATCCTTGTTGAGGACCTTTAGTGCATCATTCCTGTAAAGTTTGGTTGAATTTGCTTCAGTGGTTTCAGAGGAGAAGATGAAAATGTGATTTTTCCCATAGGGTCCAATGTTAAACTATGTTCTGCGCTGGCGGCCATGTTTTTTATTAGCTCACCTGACCAAAAGGGTCAGTGTGAGCTTTTGCCATCACTTGGCGTCCGTCGTCCGTCCGTTAAACTTTTCACATTTCCATCTTCTCCTCTAAAACCACTGAAGCAAACTCGACTTAACTTTACAGGAATGAGCTACTAAAGGTCCTTTACAAAGATTGCTCATTTCCTTCCGATCCGATAAAAAACATGGACGCCAGTGCGGAACTTAGGTTTAACATTGGAGCCTATGGGAAAAATGACATTTTCATCTTCTTTTCTGAACGGCTGAAGCAAATTCAACCAAACTTCACAGGAATGATGTACTAAAGGCCCTTTACAAAGATTGCTCATTTTCTTCCGATCCGGTAAAAACATGGCCGCCAGCACGGAATCACTGGAAACACAAAATCTCTAATTTTACCAGTAAAATATCCAATTTTATAGGAAAATCTCTACAAATTATATATTTCCTGATGCTGTTAAATTAGATATTAAAGCTGTTAAATTAAATATTGATGCTGTTAAATTAGATATTGAAGCTGTTTGATTAGAGAATTTAACTATGAAATTATTGATTTCACTTCAAATAATTAGGGATGTTCCTGTAAAATTAGGGATGTTTCTATTAAATTGGAGATTTTACCTGTAAAATTAGAGTTTTTGTTTTTCTATTGAAATATAGATTACACCACAAGATCCCGTTCATTACCATATTTTATCCACTAGAGATAGTTAAATTTTAAAATTTTAATTGCGAGGCTTGCCGAGCATTTTAAAATTTTTAAATTTAACCATCGAGAGTGGATAAAATATGGTAATAATCGGGATTAAGTGGTGTAATCTTTTTCTCTAATGATCAATGATAAACACAGAGAATTGTATTCCGAATAGATATGGCGGGAAATAGCACGGGGCTTTATTCAACATATGTTGAATAAAGGAAATTTATCTAACGGGTCAAAACCGGTTTAAAGTTGACATATCATTAGAGAATATTGTTTAACATTGGACCTTATGGGAAAATCACATTTTCATCTTTTCTTCTAAAACCGTTGAAGCAAATTCAACCAAACTTTACAGGGATGATGTACTAAAGGTCTTTTACTGAAATTGCAAAGTTTGTTCCGATCCGATTAAAAACATGGCCGCCAGCAAGAATCATAGTGTGACGGGTGCTGTTAACAGAGCAGGACATGCTTACCCTTCCGGAGCACCTGATGTCACTCTCAGTTTCACTGGAGTTTACACTGTGAGTGCCTTTGTTTTGAATGTTGTGATTTCTATTTCTGTGCTTTGTGTCTGTCTAACGTCATTGTTTTGTGTCTGGCGCCATTGTTTTCTGTGTTCTCGTCTTGGCCATGTCTTTGGACTTCGATTTTTGTGGATTTCCCTCCTTTGTTCCTTTGGTATTCTACTGCCGTTGTTAACATTGGACCATATGGGAAAACACATTTTCGTCTTTTCCTCTGAAACCGCTGAAGCAAATTCAACTAAACTTTACAGGAATGATGCACAAAAGGCCAGTCACTAAGATTGCTCATTTTCGTCCGATCCCATAAAAAAAAATGGCCACCAGCACGGGACTTATTTTAACATTGGACCTTAAGGGAAAATCAGATTTTCATCTTCTTCTCTGAAACCTCTGAAGCAAATTCAACCAAACTTTACAGGAATGATGAACTAAAGGTCCTAATCAAAGATTGCTCATTTTGTTCCGGTCCGATAAAAACATGGAAGCCAGCACGGAACATAGTTTAACATTGAACCCTATGGGAAAATCACATTTTCATCTTCTCATGTGAAATGGCTGAAGCAAATTCAACCAAACTTGATAGGAATGATGTACTTAATGTTCTTTACAAAGATTGTGCAATTCGTTCCGATCTAATGAAAAACATAACCTTCAGCACGGAACAAAGTTAAACATTGGACCCTATGGGAAAATCACATTTTCATCTTCTCCTTTAAAATCTCTAAAGCAAATTCAACCAAGCTTTCCAGTAATGATGTACGAATGGTCCTTTACAAAGATTGCTCATTCCGTTCTGATCAGATGAAAACATGGCTGTCAGCACGGAACATAGTTTAACATTGGACCCTATGGGAAAATCACATTTTCATCTTCTCCCCTGAAACCGCTGTAGCAAATTTTAATCCAACTTTATAGGACTGATGTACTAAAGGTCCTTAATAAAGATTGCTAATTTTGTTCTTATTTGACAAAACAAAACATGGCGGCCAGCACAGATCATAGTTTAATATTGGAATTTATGGGAAAAATCACATTTTCATCATCTCTGAAACTTTTGAAGCAAGTTGTATTGGAATTATGAATAGAGGGTCCTTTTGCAAAGATTACTCATCTTAATAGGACAAAAAAATACACAGGTGCTAATAGAGAACATAGCTAGACATTAGACCTCCATTGGTAAAAAACATCATTTTTGAACATGCATGGCAGAGAAGTATTTTGTCAGGTGAGCGTTACAGGCTCAGCCTCTAGAGCAATCACTGTTAAGCATTCCTGTAAAGTTTGTTGAATTTGCTTCAGTGGTTTCAGAGGAGAAGATGAAAATGTGATTTTTCCCATAAGGTCCAATGTTACACTATGTGTGTTCGGTGCTGGTGGCCA
Source organism: Modiolus philippinarum (assembly GCA_002080025.1). Taxonomy (NCBI): domain Eukaryota; kingdom Metazoa; phylum Mollusca; class Bivalvia; order Mytilida; family Modiolidae; genus Modiolus; species Modiolus philippinarum. The sequence continues at coordinate 25,335 of MJUU01070099.1, forward strand.
TGTTCTTTACTTTACTGGATCGGAACGAATTGAGCAATCTTTGTAAGGGACCTTTAGTACATCATTGTTGTAAAATAATGGTTGAATTTGCTTCAGCGGTTTCAGAGAAGAAGATGAAAATGTAATTTTCCCATAGGATCCATTGTTAAACTATGTTCCGTGCCAGCGGCCATGTTTTTATCGGTTGGAACGAAATGAGCAATCTTCATGAAGTACCTTAAGTACACAATTCCTGTAACGTTTGGTTAAATTTGCTTTATGGGTTTAAGAGGAGAAGATGAAAATGTGATTTCCCCAATGTTAAACTAAGTTCCGTGCTTGCAGCCATTTTTTTTAAGCGATCCAAACGAAATGAGTAATCTTTGTTTAGGACCTTTATTACATCATTCCTGTAAAGTTTGGTTGAATTTGCTTCAACGGTTTTAGAGGAGAAGATGAAAATGTGATTTTCCCCATAGAAACCAATGTTAATCCTAAGTTCCGCGCTGGCGGCCATGTTTTTTATAGGATCAGAACGAAATGAGCAGTCTTTGTAAAGGACTTTCCATACATCATTCCCGTAAAGTTTGGTTGAATTTGCTTTTTGGGTTTCAGCAGAGAAGATGAAAATGTGATTTTCCTATAGGGTCCAATGTTAAACTAAGTTCCGTACTGGCAGCCATGTTTTTTATCGGGTCCAAACGAAATGAGCAATTTTTGTAAAGGACCTTCCATACATCAGAACTGTAAAGTTTGGTTGAATTTTCTTCATTGTTATCCGAGTAGAAGATGAAAATGTGAAAAGTTAACGGAGGGACGACGGACGACAGACGACGGACGTCAAGTGATGGCAATCGCTCACACTGACCCTTCGGGTTAGGTGAGCTAAAATGAATGACAAAGAAAACAGGGAACAAAGTTTAACATTACGGGAAGGTAAAGAAATGTGGTGCATATACTGGTCCGCCGTTCAACAATGCTACGCTCGTAACACAACATGAACCCAGTTTAATGTGGTAGATTCTATTATGACACTCAAAATCACAGTAATAAGCACGCAAAAAAGCGTCAAAAATCTCATCATTGACGATTTTCGACGTTTGCAGAAAAAGACAACATTCCTCACTGTGTTGAAAACCGTACGGTGACCCCTGGATGCTTTGTTTTGGGTGGTTTTAACCTGGATATGGGATGTTTTCTCCTTGACATTTACCCCGTTTCCTTTCTTTTTCATATTTAAAGGCAAAGTAGTCTATTTGTATTTACTAAAGATGAAGAAAATATTGCATCAGCTATATGCAATTGCAATTGTGTAAATTAAGTATTTCCATTTTAGTATTTTGAGTTGCGGAGTAAACATGTTTGTGGAGGAAATGCCACAGAACCAATGACAACAGAACCTCCACCTCCGCCAATGACGTCAACACCAGCTCCGTCAGGAATGCCACCTATAATTGATGTATGCAGACAGCTTTCTCCTTGTTCTTGTCAATATTCAAATGGAGATATTATGGATCTAGGATCTCTTTCAAATGGAGATGATTCTAAACCATGGTAGGAAATATTTTGGGTTGAAAATATCTTATAGTAATAATAATTTAAAACAGACACCGACGTTTTTAACTTCTTCAATTTTTCTCAGAGCAATAAAACATCACCAACAGAACGCCGAAACAAAAGAAAAAAACTGAAAAGCTAAAATCTAAAATTGAAATGCAAATGGTAATACAAATGAAGACAACAAGACTAAATCAAATAAGCTAAAATTAATAAGAACGTCATTAAGATAAAGACCTGGCAATGTGATCACTCCACAAAAACTGAATATATCATCAAGTTCTTCGGAAGTCAACCATTCACCCAGCCAATGAAATGTCCGATGTATAGACATAGTCTGTGTTTAGAAATATAGTTCTAACATTGTTTCCAGTTTATTAAGTATATTTCTCAATTGAGATAGCTAGATTTTGACATTTGAAAGTTCGAGGTTTACCCGAGAACTTTAACATGTGTAAATTTAACTATCGAGATGTGAGAAATTATCGTAATAAACCGAAAAACAGTGTTAGAGATTGTTTCTCTAATTTCTTCTCAATTTATTTGAAGTAAAGCAATCTTCGTAGTCTCAAGTCTCAAGTATGCTGCCATTTCGTTGCTGACATCGTTGCTATGTATATCATTTCGCCATTCATTAAAAGGGGTGTTGAATATAATTTTTTTGATAAAAATATCATATTATATGCAAATTCCATATTGCTAGACGATAATGCAGCTGTTAATTTCATCAACATACGGTTGCACTATTTCTAAAAAAAAACTGACACAACAATTTACATGATTGACCAATCCCCAACTGAGAATACATTTTCACACATGTTGATTATCATTTCGATAACCAATCTGTCAGGAGGTGTTTATATTGGCTAAAAAACTAGAGTAGTAAAGTTATAACTTACAAATGTATTTTACCTATTGATTATTTGTACAACAGAAACATCACAATATGTCAAATAACGGTGACGAGCGTATTTAAGACGTTTTGAAGAAATTACATTTAAACCAAACAAAATAATTGATCTAGTGAATATCAAGTGTATAGTTGCATATTATATCAAGCAACAACTAGACACAATGAATAAAATATTAGTTTATTATACCTCACAATTTATTCCCCTAAAGAGAATTTTTTTCTGACCACCTGTTTATTGTGCCAACTTCTCATGATTGTGTTATGCCATGTTTTCTTACAATTGGCTCGATGAGTGCCCTGTGGTTGTTTAAATGTTGTGATCGTCTTCTACTAGTCTATTTGTCGGGCTATGGATGACAGCTATTGTAAGAACACTTTGCCACTTAAGTTTATGTTTGTTGACGATCCCGCATCCATCGATCAAAGGAAAAAATACATGGATGTAGCGTTGCTCAGCAATTAGCAATGAATTCCGCTCAAACCCGTCTTGAACTTGCTATGAGGTAAGAGTAATTCTCGTTGTTGAAGACCTCAGTGTGACTTCGAGATGAAGAACAACAACAAAAGCGTTGTTCTATTGCTTGGTTTACCAGTTAATTGTAGAGATTTTGTCTCATTTTCATTTATTCCATATCCCTTATTTGTTAATGAAATAAATAAAAAGTTTTGCGAATTGCTCAAAGAATTCGCACAAAATTACTGTTATCCTGTCGAACATTTTCTTTATTGGTGATTGGTAAAAAGGACGCTACTCTTAATTATACATAAACAATAAAAGGATATAAAATATAAAAGACAAAGTCTCTACAAATACATGGGGAAACAATCATTGAACAACGCTTTTGTTGTTGTTCTTCATCTGGAAGGATAACTTTTTACAATGAAGTCGCTGCTAAAATGGTAATGAAATGCCGAGAAGAAAAACGCTATATATGCCAATTGAAAGCCAAATAACTATAGTTAGGTACGTGTATTTATTTGATGTTAAAACAAAGTTTTTTTATTCATTTTAGTAAGTAATTTGATGACTGCTCATGGGGAAAAAGTAAATTTCTCAACCCTTGGAAAATTATTTCCCTTTGCTTTGTCCAGAGAAATGGATTTTACCTTGGGGTAAATAACCTTACTCCCCCAATGGCAGTTCAAAAAATTAATACTTGTTAGAATATTTCAGGTAAAGGATCAGACGATCCAATTGTTTTGTGCATTTGTTCAAAAATAAGAAGTTGCGGTATATTTGGTCGTATGAAAACAATTTGATTGATTCTGTTTTTAGGTTTGAAGACATGCCTTCAGAAATTATAGGCGGGGCTAAATACTCCTGGAATCCTTGTCATTCCTTTACAGAAGGGGAAGGATGTAAAGATGTAGCGGTAAATAATACCTACAAAAACTTTCATATTGGACTGATTCAAATGTAACGGTATTGATAACTAGAAAAATACTGAAGCTATTTATAATTTAGGAGGATTGAGGGGTCAGCATCTTTTTCTACGGTATTATGGGATTCGTAATTTTCACATGGCATTAGGGATTGGTGTCTTTCAGCACGAAATTATGATATCTTTATAACATTTGAACTACTTGACAATAACTAGGTTAAATTTCTGGCCTGGCTATGATGATAATTGAAGTTAGCATTGCTAAAATGAACTTTTGGCAAAGGGAATAAACACCATATTTCCAATCCTTTCACAGAACTTGACTGTTGAGATTATATATATATATATATATATATATATATATATTTTAATCGTTTNCGCCTAAATTGGGTCTGATTATCTCGTCATCTTGTCATGTTATTCCGAGAATTCACGATAAAATTGGATTCGGAAATATCCCGCCGATAATGACTGAAATTTTGTTTTTAAAAAATAACGTCTGATATTAAAGAATAAATAAAGAATGTAACTCTCCGGAACAATTTTTGTCCCCGTTTCCAAAGTTTCCAAATTGAAGTATGAAGAGAACCTAAGTGTTTGATTTTTAACTGTCATTACGATTTTTTCACTGGAGACGGTAGATATTAAAGTGTGCCTTCACCGATCAGTAAGATTGATATTCCAACTATGATGCAAAAATGCAACTTTTCCATTTTTAACACATGTAAATGATAAAAAAATAACACGACTAATTCCGTATAAAACCCTGTATCTACCTCTACCAATATACAAGCACCATTGAGCTTGATGATCCTGGTTTAACGTATAAGGGTAAGATCCGTGCAATGCGCTCAGAGAATAATATCCTTTAGTTTCATCTAGAGAGAGTTCTTAATACTCAGGAATATGTTGGATGCATCCACATAACACAATATTTCTTGACAATTTTAATTTTCATAAAATGAATAACAGAATACATCTACAATGGTTGAAAATTGTAATGACATGCTATAATCTACCAGATACATGTAACTACACAGGAAAATACAAATACGACAAAAGACAAACGTAAACAACGATAGGAACTCGGGACTGCAGGACTTGGTATCAACACCAACAAAAGTCAGCGGTAGGGTTAAACCGGTTTATGGGCACCCAAACCTACCCTTTACGTATAAAAAAGGTTTGCCCAAGAGAATACTGCTATTTAAAAAAACACATTGGAAACAAGTAAAATATATGAAGGTAATTGAACTATTCCAAATGGACTATGGTAGCTTACCGGGTTATGGTTTCTTCTTTTAGGCACTTTAAGCTATTTGTGTTCTTCTGGCCTTTAAATATATTTTTTAATGCTGTGATTTTATCTGTATTGCAGAGACATAAGTAGTCGTATGATCATCTGGAGAACAAAATTTACTGAAATAACCAATGCAAAGATAAGGAGTAAATGTACATGAGACAAATTCTCTACAAATATGTGGTATAACCACGCTTTTATTGTTGATCTTTATTTTGAAATCATTCAACAATGAGCTTTCCTCATACCTCATAGTAAATTCAAGACTACACCTAGCCCCAGTTCGAGCGGAATTCTTTCCTATATGTTTAACAACGCCACATCCATGTTCATGGATGTTGGATCGTCGACAAACATACATTAAAATGGCAAACTGCTCTTACAATCACTGTTTTGTATTGTGTTTTTATAGTGAAAAAAAAGCAAAATAAACGGAATGGTTTAATAATTTATTTTAATAATGAAGGACAAAGATCACTTTCTAAGTGTAACTGGGCATTGTTTTTAATTTGAACCTTTGGACCCATTCGTACTTTTCAAAAATCTGTAATTTGGAGAATTGCAAATAAAAATAATATTCCTTTTTGCAATATATTGGCCTTTATGGTATAATAAAACCTCTGGGCAACTAAGTTAGCCTATAAAGCTTATGTTTCTAGAACATTTATTGTAAAAAGAAGGAGTTAGATTGCACCAAAATTTTCAGAACATTATTTGCCTGTGCAGCTTTATGTTTTTGTGGCGAGATGTTTATGCAATGATGTTGATTTTATTGTCTTAATGCAATATAAAAGAATAATTTGTCAGATGTGCCTTATGCCGTAATTTTTTTTTTAATTTAACCCTAAATGTTTACATTTTGATTTAACATTATCATTCATTATTGTCTAAAAGTGCAAATCATTTTGTTTTTAATTTAGCTGATCACATGACCAAATAATGCCCATTTTTGGTTTTTGTTTTTGTTTTTTGTTTTTGTTTTTTGTTTTTTTTTGTTGACAGTAATTTTACTTGTCGTCATGAATGGATGTGAAGCGGGCTTCTTGCTTTGTTGGAAAAGTGTTTTGAACTTTGCTTCAAAAGCGTACTTCCTATACTACCATAGCAACATTTTAATCACGATTTCAGCAGTAGTAAAGTTCTTGAAAAAAGCAAAACTAGTAATTTTGAAGTTCAAAAAAGCGTTTACAGAAGTGTTAGACTCCTTCCAATGATTCCCATCCAAACTGGTTCTAGGCTCATTGATGAGCTCTCGTGGTGAGTTCAGGACGAAAAAAAACAACTAAAGCGTTGCTTCTTTTCTTGTTTTCACCATATATTTGTAGTTACTTTTGTCTCATGTGCATTTACATGCAAATGATGGTATGAGTAACAGTCGTAGTTTGCAGCTATTTAGCTAAAAAAACCCAGTCTTAGTATTCCTGTAACTCTTAATGATCAGTACCTAAGAGGTTTATTATCGATACTTTTTCAAAATTTCAGTTTGGGCAATCCTTTAAGATATTCACATTTCAAAAATATTATTCCAGCTTCGTTTTTTTTTCTTTCTACACTGAGTCTTGAACTATAATGCGACAACATAGATTAATTAACATATATGACATATATAACATAGCTGATGTTTTTTTTTTCATATAGCTTTGTGAAATTATAGCAGGAGCACCAACGCCAAAATATGTACCAATTGGTAAACTAGATGATGCTGTATTTGACCATGATGAAACGACCGGTGGTCTACAGCTACAATATAGTATAACAGGGGAGGAAAACAGGTAACAAAAACTGATATCTCGAATATCGTAATGTAATATAACTTTGGAGAAAACATGTTTGAATTCACGGACGTCTATAGATATATGTAGTATAAACTGGGAGAAAATTAGGTAACAAACACTGACATCACAAACCGCGTTATATATTTTATAAAGTATAACGTTAAAGCAAATGAGGTTACAAAACTTATATCACGAACCGTTATATGTAGCCCATAAAAACAGTTACATGTGGTAATATTACGCTAAATTTTGACAAAAGGAGTAGGAGCGGCTATGACTTTATTTGGCCTTAAATTTTGTATCACATATTTTTGGCTCAAAGGTTCTTTATATATGTATGCTATCACAGTAAACAGGAAGATTTCTCAAATATTGATGTATGAGTACTGGATTTTAGGGTGTGCAAAGAAGAACGTATTGAACTTTTTTTTTTCAAAATGACAATTTGGACCAAATTTTACCATTTTTCCTTAATAGAAAAACATAAAAAGCACGTAAGAATCATAGCCTTCCAAATGTTTTGATTTTATCAGCACAAAAAAACATAAGTTTTCTAAATGGCCATATGCAGAATTTAATTTACAGTAAATTCGGTAATCATTATTTATTTGGTAAATTGATCCTTGAATGCGCTCAATATTCCCACTGAGAAATTAAAGAAGTGGCTTCTAACTATAACTATTGTAACGTCATGGGTTCTACAAGCTTGCATTGCATAGGTACTACAAGTTTACATTGTTCCATTTATTTTGATCTAAATTTTCAAACGAACATCAAAAGAAAATCTTCACGTGCATATTATAAATTCACTGAAATGTTTCGCTAAATAAGCTTCTCATCGCACCTCGTCCTTTACTGATTTTTTTGATTCGTGGACTTCCAAATGTTTTGGTTTGATCTGCACTGATGAGACATAAGTTGTCGAAGTGGGCACATGCAGAAAATGAAATAACAGTAACTTCGGTATTTTGCTATTTCCACGAGTTTCCTTTGAACTTAAATTTATGCGCATCGTGTATACATGGTCAGCTATATTGCCTTAAGTTTTGTAGAAAGCACGTTATTAACTCAATCTTTAGTTTACTAGAAATGAACCTTTTATCTATGAGGCTTTCATATTGTTTGTCAGTAGAAATTTCATATTCTTAACTATAGGTAGAAACGAAAATGAATAGGACACTGTTCATTAAATGTAGATATTTTGCAAAGTTTTTGGAAAAAAATCTCATACTGGACAGGGGACTAATTTGTGGAAAACTGGGCGACAAAAACGTTTCACATGTGTCTGTTAATTATAATGTCACAACGGAAAAATGTGTTTATTGTCTGTTTCAGCCTGAAACCAAATCATACTCGGTTTCCGACTCTTCTTTTTCAAATGTGCGATTAAATTGAGTAATTCTCTACCTTAAGTTATAAATTTTGTATAATCAATATACGGATAAAAGATGGAAGAATATGTAATAAATACACATAAGACAAAGTCTTTACAACAAAATGAGAAAAACAAACCAGTGGAGAACGCTTTGATTGCTTTTCTTCATCTTGAAATCACCATGAAACATCAACAATAAGCCTTTTTCATACCTCACAGCAAGTCCAGACGGCCCCGAGCACCTATTTGGGCTGAATTCATTGTTAGATGTCGACCAACGCTACATCCATGTTATTCTGTGTCATTGCATTGGATCGTGAACAAATATACATTAAATATACTTTAACTAGCAAAGTTACGAAGTATTCATAAGAACGAACAAATATTTAGTTTATTTTTTATTTTTGAGTGGAATTTACGAGTTTGAGGTTACTCCTTGAAATACGTGTACAGCAAAACGAAATTTACTGTTTTTATGCAACTTCGGTATTTTTTGTACTTTCTAGGTTAAATTAACATTTTTCATGTGCATCTATATGACAAAATTTAAATGTTTTGGATAGAAATGTTTTCACCAATCTACATTAATTTTCATGTGAAAATTAGACAAAAAATGGCACTTTGAAAATTGCATCTTTTAAGTGTTTTTGATCTAAATGCTCTTTGTTGAAGGCCTCATGGTGACTTCTTCAAGATTAAAAACGGTAATGAAAGCGTTGTTCCATTTGCTTATTATTGCCATGTTTATAGGGATTTTGTTCATGTACATGTAATCCGTATCCCTTTATTTGTTCATTTTGGTTTCAAAAATGTATCTTTTGTTGAGTATCATTACACTAATAATATTATTTCATATTGAAAAATAACCAAACATGGAGGTTACTGTTTTTTTTCAGTTTCTGAATATTGAGTTTTGACAATTTATGTATTTTCAGTGCACACTTGGAAGAATATAAACCGAAAAAGGAGAAACCATTATCAATAGGTTCTGAACAAAAAGCCAAAATTAGCAAAAATAATGTTTCTGATTAGGTTATCATTTCTTATTGCCAAACTATTTAAAAAAAAAGATATTGCAAGTTTCTTATTTTATATGCAGGGTGGATTTTCTACCTTTAATATTTTTCATTTGGCCTAGTAGTGTCATACTAAAATCAACTACGGTAAACTACTTATTTTAACACTATATCAGATCACTTTAAAGCACACATTTTCATAGTTGTGTTAATATATAAACGGATCATTATGATATACTTGCAATTTAAATTTCCAGTAAGTATCTTTAGGTATGTAACAATCTACTCATATTTTATAGGACAGCCTTTATAAGACTATTTTGTAATAAATATGAAACTGGACAGTTTATAGTCAAAGGTGAAGAAGAACCAGGGAGTGGAGAATATGTAAGTATAGAAAAAACAATGAAGGAACAAATGAAAGGGTTGGTGATGTTGAAAAACGGAAAGAAGTCGCATGTAAACTTTTACTTTCACTTGACAAAACATTTTTATAGTGTTTCTCCACACAATTTAGTTTCCCTGATATTTCCTAAACTAGGTATATAATTTCCGGTTTCGCCTACCAATTTTTCATTTTGTGAAAATTTTATCTATGATGGAAAATGTAAAAGTATAAAAAAAAGATAAATATAAATTGATAACAGCAAAGAATAGGAATGACAAATATAATACCTGACACTTTTAAAAATTGCTAAAGGACAAGAATATTCACAAAATATGGTATTGCAGTTTTGAATTAATATTCATCATTCTGAAGATACATGTATGAGACTTTGTGTGAGTTCCAATTCTATATTCCTAGTTCTAGAATAAACCCTTTCACGATAACTGCGGTCCTGCGATTTTGAGTGGAAAATAAAAACAGTTCAGGCAAAAAAAAATGGAGTCGTGGAACAATCAATCAAGACGTCACGTACACTATGACGTTGCATTTTACCCACTCAAAGGCACATGAGCGCATGTGCAAAAATCAGGACCGCAGTTATCGTGAAAAAAAAATTTAAAATATAGTTGACCCTTCTAAAATCTACCTGATTTTTCAGTACAACTATGAATCCAGGAGATCCTATCTTGTTACTTGTGTATAGATTTAGCATATAAACTTTTTTTCGTTTTAGTTTTTCGAATTGCAAAGTGAACATGTATGTCGCGCATCCCAGTTACCGAAAGGAAGTAATGGACTAAGTCCGGGAGCTATTGTTGCAATAATGTAAGTGCTTAGTATAAATATAGAATCAGCAATGAAAATTTATTTACTTTTGTTTTAATTTAAGAAACATTTTTCTATTTTTCGGAAGCATTCCTTGTCGAGTTCGTGTTTAATATTATAACAATTAATTTGAATGGGTGTGCGGCATTTCACAAAACTAACGCATTTACATTAAATAGTTATGGTATATAAACAGATAAATAGCTAAAACATATAAAATACAAAATAGTGTTGACCATGGCATGACAGTTGGGTTTCAGTTGATGATTTCACCAGAAAAATTAATAGTAATAATAATAGAATGTAGTTTTGAATCGGAATATGCCAAACGGGCTTTAGCTTTTCCTTAACTTGAAACATTCAATAATAAATTTAGGAGTTAGTTTTAGGTAATCAATAGAGTAGTTATAAAGTATTAATGACATATCCTGAATATAAGATATAAAACTTTAACATTGTGTATGATTGTTTACTTAATTTTTGAGTATACACATTCCCCTGTGATACAAAATTTAATCCTAAATTGTCTGATCTGAATTCTTGACGGACACAAACAACTGAATTAATTATCAGGAAAAAAAGAGCATTCCGGAATAGAAAAAGCTTTCAACATTGTTTTATTTTTACGTTTCAGTAGCTATGTTTAGTTTAACTTTCTGATATGAACATGTATCAATTTTTAGAAAGAGAAAAAAAAAGAAATTATGACAAGTTAAAATTATTAAATAGGTGCCCTGTAAGGTTAACAATGTATAACTTCATACACACATGATACGGGTAAATCGATGTTTAAACGATATAATGTTTATATTGCTATCAAGTTAGTGCTGTGTTGTTCAGTTCGAAATTTCGTCATGTTGTGAAAACAGATTACAAAATATCACAATTACTGTGTATTTGACACTTTTATTTGTTAACTGTTGTTAGGCTTGCGCAATAAAGAAACATGAGTTTTGCTATGATGTATTAGTACTGTGCAATTGTAAGATAATCATGGCGACTTAAAATTGAAACCAAAAATTTAGAAACTTTTTTAGGTTTCTTTCATAGTTAAATATTTTCTAAGCTCAGTCGGTTTTTCACATCTTTCGGTATTGGTTTCCAAAATTTTTCGCTTTATCGGCAATGAAGAGATATGTTTATTCAACATAAAGAAATATGAAAAAGAAAGGAAATGGGGTAAATGTCAAGGAGACAACATCCCATATCCAGGTTAAAACGACCCAAAACAAAGCATCTAGGGGTATAAAGTTTATTTATTCAATATAGGGAAACGGGACAGATAAAGGGTAGGTTTGGGTACCATAAACCGGTTTAACCCAACTGCTGGATTTTTGCTAGTGTCGGTACAAGGTCCGGCTGTTACCGAGTTCCTATCGCTGTCAACGTTTGTCTTTTGTCTTATTCGTGTTTTTTTCCCTGTGTAGTTCCCTGGCAGATTGTGGCATGTAATTAAAATTTTCAGCCATTGTAGGTGTTTTCTGTTATTAAGGGAAATTAAGGGAAATTCCAGAGAAATCAATTTCCCTCCAAAATTTAAATGTTTTCCATTTCTGTTAAAACGAACACGGACCTAAGTATTTCTTTTTACCACTTCATTAAGTTTATAGTGCTTAACCCTTATACTGCCAACGGGCCGATTAGGCCGATTTGCATGACCTTTCACTGCCAGCGGGCCGATTGGGCCGATTTGCGTTACCCTTAACTGCCAACAGGCCGGTTGGGCCGATTTTTATGTCCTGTAACTGCCAACGGGCCGATTTGGGCCGATGACAATATAAATTATTGTATTTTATCTAAGACAGATACATTCTGAAAATGAAACCATTATTTGTTTCTCAAAAAAGTTTTTGCAACATTCGTTGTAACGTCATGTCTTTTATGACGTCACGTTTCATGACGTAGTTTCCAATATTTGGATTTCCCGCATAAAAAGAGTGCGAGCTTTTTCAAGAGAATTTCAAGTGGAATTAGGGCTGCGGGAAAAACCGAAAAAAAGAGAAAAATCAAATTGCAAATCGTTTTGAAGATTGTGTAAATCTGAAATACTGACGCTCCTTTAGGGTTTATGTACCAATGCGCGTCTGCATCATAGCAAGGAATGTTTTTTTAATTCTTTTTTTCTTTTATTCATTTGTAAACATGTTTTATTTTGAATTATAGTATTTTGTGAATTTTTCACGGAAAAAACGTTTGAGGAGAATACTTGTAAGAAATACATCACCCGTTTTGACGCTGGACAAACAGCTTTGCTAACAAAAACAAAAACAAAACAAAACACAAGAAAACATAAAAACCCCAAATTATACTGATGTAAAACAAACAATTATATGTCGGTATGGACTTTACTAAATTTCATTGAACTTCTCAAATAAAGATATAAATTGCCAAACAATTAAAATCAAGACGTGACGATTTTTTCAGCTTGTACCCTAAGATTTTTGAGATTTTTTCTTCTATTCTGTGATGATTTGTTTTCATTAAAATATTGTTTTTATCTGTTAATAGTGTAATTTCTAACTTGCATGACTTCATTATCATGGTGTTGTTCACAATTTTTATATTATGGCGATGTTTCTATCTTCATTGTCATTGTGTTGTTTAATCTTTGTTGTCAAAGTTATTTTTCTCCTTATCAAGATGTTTATTTTCAAGGTATTGTTTTATCTTTATCATAATGGCATTGTTTCCATTTTAATTAAATGATAATAATAACTTTATTGAAAGCTTAAATAGTGTCCATCCTATAAATGTAAAATCCTGGCGTTGTTTTTTATGTACAATATTTGCTTAAAGATCTCGCTTATATGTACTTTTGATGTGCATTGGAATGGTTTGATTTTACCTACTATAAAAAGTTACCTCAGTTAAGGTGCGTCAAATCGGCATATATATAGCTAGGAGGTTATTGGTTTCTCTTTTTGATGCTAAGGGAGCGACCATTTGATTGTTATTGGGGCTAGGAAGGCATTCGATAAAAAAGATTTCAGGATAAGAAATTTGGTAAAAAATATCAGGACACGTGGAAGCTATACAACAAAATACCAGGAAGATATAAATGAAGCAAAATTTCTGGCTAAGACCAAAAAAAAAGACCAGTGAGAAAAAAGCCAGTTTCAAAGATTGCATGAAAAAAAAAACATCCAGGATCAGATGTTCCTTTCTTGCCCCCATATTTCTCGTTTTAACAATGATTTCGAAGATTAAAAGGCACAAAACTGATGGAAATCTGTTCAAGATATCTGAAAAACATTGGACCATGTACCATTGTAAAATTTCAGGAGTATTGATTCATCCTAGCAATTTTCCTATACAGTTATATACTTATGCATTTTATTATTTTAAGGGGACGAGAAGAGATTTCATCCCGATTTTCTGTCTTTAAAAAAGTAAATCCCGATTTCGCGGACATATTTTTTTTTAAATTCCGATCATTGTTATTATTATTTTTTTCGTAAATTTTATTTTTTACGTTCAAATTAAGGTATATGGTGTGTATATGAACTTTTCTAATTATTTGTTTAATTATGATTCACATATGATCAAGTATAATTAAGTTTCTGATTTTCATTTATCCAAGAAATTAATTTTTGCTAGTCCCGTTAATTTTTTTTCCATAAAAACAACTATTTCCAGTGACAAAACAACATTTTGTTTTACCGGAACGTTATTTTCATACCGAATTATCGGGCTGAATAGAAAACCATCCCGATTTCCAGAAAATTGTCACTTCTCAAAAGAACCCACTTATCAAATTCCTTGGATCCGCGACGGATTGTCTCTTCCCCTGTTTTTCTGTCCGTCAGAGGACATTTCTCTCAAAATTTACTTAGCATCAAACTATATTTGAAGACAAATATACACGCACCTATATATTTACCAAAATAGGTGAGTAGTTTCGAACTTCTCATTACAATTTTAATTTTTGACACTGAGGAAGTCGCCGAAGATGAAAAAAGAAGTTGTTTCATGTCTGTATTTTATTATGTATTTATTTATTATATGTTTTTGTTTTAGTTTATTTTATTCAATTTCTTTTTTTCCGTTTTTGTTCCACAGACATATAAACAACATTCGTTCACATTGACTGTTTCTTTTTTTTCTGGTAATATAAAAAAAGACGAAAATAAAAGTCAAACTAGATTTGTGTGTGTGTGTGTGAGTGACGAACGATTTTTCCACATAAGGAAATTTTCGATTTTACCTATCTAAGATCAGCAGGTAAGGACTTTATTGCCTTTCGGAATAATAATTTAGAATAATGAATACGTTACCAACATGACCCTGGTGATTGTACGTGGTTGATAGCAAGCATTTTAGCATTAAGAACAGCGTCGTTATGTCAGAGTTAAAGTGGGCATAGGAAACATACGGCCCCTTTCACCGACAAAGAAAAAAAATCTCGTAGGAATTCTGTATTAAACTACCCGTTATATCCGTTAGCTACATATATCTACGAATTGTACATAAAATTGAAATATTTATAGGATTTTTGATAAAAAAGAAATCGCACAAAAATATCCACTCTAAAATCTAAAATCCTGGCCCCTGCTGGTGAAAACTGTCCATTCGCAGAAAATACTAATAATGTTGGCCTAAATAAAGATGAAAAAAATATTCTGGCATACACTTCCTTGATAAGAAACGATAAATACTCTGACCTGTAGATCCACAGTACGGTAAATTCTGTGACCTTAAATTTTCGAAAATAAATATATATCTGGCTCGATAAAATTTGCCAGGCTCTCTCAGAATTAAATGGTCGTCCCCTTATCTCAAATAGTTAAATATTGGAAGTTTTTGTTGTATCTTGCGACTTTTCAACGTATTAAATGTTATAGTATAAACATTTATATTGTGCAGATGCCCAAATGATATGACAAAATAGTCAAATAAAAAACAGCTAAAAATAGAAAAAAGAAGGGAAATGGGGAAATGTGTCAAAGAGACAACGACCCAAAGGGGAGTAATAATAACTCAAAGACACCATAAGATCTTCAATGAACGGTGAGAAAACCCCACACCTAACGGCAGGTCGGAGTCGGCCCCTAAATAAAGAGTAATCAAGTTCAGCGAAAAAGTATAATAGAGAAACAGAATAAATGGCCAATAGTTGAACAAAATAATGCCAAACATCTGGGTCATTCATTCTGTTTCCCTCTTTTGTTCATTAAGCTTTTAGATTTTATATAAAAAAAATCATATTTCATTATGATAGGAGAATGACGCAAAAATGCAATATTTAGATCTGACAGAAAATGATTGATACATCTTGAAACATGTGAAGTGATAGCGATATCAAAATACAGGGCAATAACAGAAACGGTGATGCATTACACGAACACGGACGTCACGTCCTTACTGCCACTTGGCGTGCGCCTTTACGGCTGCAGTATTTGGCAACGTCACTTACGTAACGTCTTTTTGGTCTGCTTTGAAATTTTGGCAGTGAAAGGGTTAATCAATTTAAATACACTTTTAATAAATCCTTGATATAAACTACACCAGGAGTGTTCGTTTTTCGTCTCGTATAAATTATTCCGAAACATTCAAAATGTATTGCACACATGTATTGTATTCAAGGTTGTTCAAATTTCATTTTCACACTTTTATCATATATTTCTTTTAAACATTGACATTACAGATTTGCCTCACTAGTAGGCGCATACCTGATACTAGGAATGGCTTACCAAAAGGTGATTAACAATGCATCGGGAAGAGAAATAATTCCAAATTACCATTTTTGGGCATCGGTTGGAAGGTCAATAAAGGTAAGAGTGAACAAAAAATATTTACCGTTGGTCACATTTAACAAAAAGTGTACTCTGGTATACTTCTTATGTCTGCTTTATTCCTGTTACACAAAGTAACACAAATTTTTATGTTCGTATCATTGTTTTCATATCATTAAATGAGCATGATATACATACATGTATGTAGAGAATACATATCATTTTATTTCTATACCACACATTATAATTTTGGAATAGGTTACAACTAAATTCACACATAACGAAGTCATGTTTCGATTTTATATGAATTTCCAAATTCTGTCAAGACATAAACTGTATCAACGATATAACGACAAGTATACAACTCGTGTAATATCGTTACATTATTGTGCTGCTCTGACTCTGTATTTTCGCATGTTTATTTATTTTGGTCTTGTTGCAATATGGTTAAAACTATATATTTTGTGTTTTTTGCTTACTGAGACTAGATTTGTTTGCTGTGAAAATCAAGTACTTTACGAATGACTGATAGTTTATTCTCAAACATGTACTGAGCAAACTTATAAGTACAGAAATATGATAATAACTAATAAATATATTCTCAGTAATGTTTGCTAATGTTGGACGACTCATTCAGGAAAGCTGAAGTCTTGATGATGTTTCGTAATCCAATAAGAATATCCCAAATTGCCTTTTTCTGACGAGTAAATTGAGTAGGCGTGATATGAAAACACAATATTTGAACTTATGTGTAAACGTTTTAAGAGACGTTTTATGTAATATTTTAACATTTGTCCTCAAATTTCAGGCTGGTGTAGTGTACGTTTTTACATGCGGAAGATCAGAATACACAGAAATTCAAAGCACAAATTCAGAAAGGACTCCTATATCTACTCCACAATTGTAAACTTGTACATTACTACTGACCGTGTTAAAGCTATTTGTTTATATTCATTTCTAATTTTCTACAGCTTAAATGGATGTAGCTACATAATGAATTCATTTTCTCCTAGAACTTTTTAAATTGGATTGTTACCTAACCAATCAAACGTTTATAATATTAACGTTATGGGAAAAAAACTTTTATAGATATGTTAATATATAGATAAAATTCTAATGTGTTTCTCGGTTCATATGCGAAAAAAATCTCCAAAATGTACAACCATTGTTTGTATTATACTATGTATTATAATATTTATTTTGTGTTATCAAATAAAGAAAAGTATAAATTGAATAGAAATAGCATGTCAAGGAGTTCATAATCCGCTGAACAAGATGCCATGATCATATTGCTGTCATTACAAAGATGGTAAATTCTATTAACATAAGCAATGTTTATATCGGGTTTATATACAATAGAAAATAATACATAGGGGTACGGTGACAAGGTCTACAAGAACGATCGATCAAAATGCCATACTATTTTTTTATGAATTTCCTCATTCCATGGTGATAGCTTTGATTGCATTTTTTGCCATAAGTCTAGAAGCACGCTTTTAATTTTGGAGGGACAATGTATTTCAATTGCACAGTAGTTGCGTAAGAAATAAAATGTAAAGCATACTGTATATGTTTAAGTAAAGGAAAAAATCGCCAGCACCTTAAAAACAGAGGATTAAAGTGTAAAACATAATGGAAAGGATTCCACGATAAATATTTACCAGGTAACCATACACTTTCTAACTTGTGTCATTGACAATCGAATGTTCAAAACTGTTCTAACATTTCCTGATTGACATAAACGCAATACATGATGTCACTAATAATCCATTGCATATTTACATGGCTTAATGTTTGTCATTTACTTACTATGCTCCTCAAAGTACAGTGGAGCATACTGAATTGATGTTGTTGTATTGCATAACATTCAGGTTTAAAAGTCAAGAGGACATGAGGAGCCCTATAATATATTAATTCCTAAATTTATTTATTTATTTGTCCATTGGTAAATCTTTTACCAGGGGGCAAAATGTAGTTTCGAAAAAAGTTCTAAGATACCATAACAACATATTCCGTCAAATGAATACCGAAGTTAAAAGGGCAGAAATTGAAAATCTAGAATTAAAAAGCGCAAATACACGGCAAAACAACGGCAGTAAAATACCGAAGGAACCAAGAATAAGATTACATATATCAAAGTCCAGAAACGAAGGCAAAAGGAAGAACACCAAATGACGGAGACGAAAGACGTTACACAACCACAAAACGCAAACACTACAAATATAACTATCAGTGTGTACTCTCAAAGAGTGACATCAGGTGCTCCGGAAGGGTAAGTTTTTTCTGCCCTACAGTACACTCAATGAGGCATTTATGGGTTAGGAAGAACTGTTTGGTAGCTGATTGGTTAATGTCATCTTTAACCCGTAGATAAAACCTATAAAAACCATTCCATGTTACATGTTACTTCTCTAACCCTCAAACAGTACCTAGGTAAAAATTTGCAAAGGTTGTGTAAATCTCCTTAGTCAGACAATAACAAGGACAAATCGGTACCGAAACATCACTAACGAAGACAAAACTAAAATTCAACGGTATAATATATAAGACATCACAAAAAGAACTAAAGCACCGACAGTGTGAACCCACATGAAAACCGATAGTGCATTACGTATTCCGGACGGGTAAGCATGTCCTGCTCTGTATACACCACCAGTCACATTGTCAGTGGGTCAATCAATGATAAAGACAGAATCGGTAATGTTAAATCCGGAAAGACGTGAATCTAACTGAAAATTTATTCAAGACAAAAGAAACAAAAATGAACGAGACGTAAGCAGTAGTACTGTGAAACCCCAACAAAAACAAGATTATTATTGGGTGCTCTGGAAAGGTAAGCATGATCTGTCCCTTGTGTTGCACAAACTGCATCAGTTACAATAAGATGGTGAAATATATTTCAGGCAGCTGATTGATAAATGTTGTTTCTCTAATTTTTGTCCCCTTTTCACGTTTCCTGAACAGTGGGAGAAATACATTTCTACTCTCTAGAGAGAATATTGTTCTCCGCAAATGATTGGATGAAATTCAATTATGACGTCAAATTTGTTTCCGTGTTCTTACTTTACCATTGTGACGTCATGAAAAAAGGCGACCGTGCCTGATGACATCTCGCTCAAAGAACACATTTATTTTGGATCATTAGAATAGGGGGGTTATTTTTTTGTCCAAAATCTTCTTGTAATCATTGGAGAAATAAAATCCACAACTGTATCTCGCGTTTAAAAATTTAAAAATATTTACTATTTTTAGAGTAGAAATGTTGTTTCTCAATCAATGCTGTTGTGGATTCTATATTTCTAAAAGTATTCACAATAGCTAGATTGCAATCTTTTCATAAAAAGTACAAGTGAAGGAAACGAATAAGTCCTAGTAGTGGAATGACAAATGTCAACTCTAGTAAATACCGACAAGGTGATGTAACCGTCATAGACTCATCAATTTACAATCAACTAACTGTCCCCATGAAGAAGAGATAATTTTGCATATTGTCAAAATGGTGATTTTTTAATACATAGAACATTTTTAGAGGAATCAACTTTTTTACATGTTTCCTCCTACATCTATTATACCAGTTTATACGCTGGAATATCAAAAATACAAGATATGGATACCAAAGCCATTGCAAAACCTGACCAGAGACAAACTCCACTCTGAATAACCTGTTTCTTCATGTTTTAAATCAACAAACAGATAAGGTCCCTGTTATCACGTAAGAATGAGAGACTTGAATATCTTTTCAAGCACTTCCATCAGTAATATCCTTGCAAATGGACCTAAATTCAATTAGGCACTATCCGTCAATCGGGATCAAAATTTCAATAAGCTCTTATGGATGATGTAGATGTCAAGACAGAAAATGGATTAAAAAAGGTGAAACAACGGCAATAGAATACCAAAAGAAAAAAGAAGTGGTATTTACAAAAATCCAAAGACATGGCAAAAACGAGAACACAGAAAACAATGACATAGACAGCTACAAAGCACAGAAATAAAAAAAAAAACAGCATTCAAAACCAAGGCACGCACAGTGTGAACTTTCATGAAACTAAGAGTGAAGATATTGGTTTTCTATTGGAGTTGATTAAAGCTGTGAGGTATATGATTCTAAAACGATAGGGTAAATGTTAACTAAATCAATAAAGATTTTCAGACATTACGCTGTTGCCAGATGTTTGTTCTCCATTCATGACGAATATGTCGTTCGGCAGATAAGTCCCCTAATAACATAATTTCTATATGTAAAAATCATTACATGGAATGTTTACATTGGTAATACCCATGTCAATCCAACCTAACCACCTACTTCTCTGTCAAAGAAGAGATATTACAAAATCATGAATCTGCTTTGCTTTCCTTTGAGGTTTCGACGAGAATGAAAACACTGATCACCCCTCTTTGTACTGGATACAAATAATACACGAATGCCCTTGTTAACAATGGAAATCGCTGGATTTGCAAGAGTTTCTACAAAACCAATCTCTAAACTATTAACCTGCATCTTGACAACTATAAAAAAAAGGCCTCAAAATTCTCTGATACTTTCCTTTAAAGAAGCGGTGTTAACGGAATGTGGATATTGACAAACTCTAAAGATCTACTTGACTTTTTAAACTCTAGATCATGATCAGCATTAAACTTTTGGAGTCTAAACTTAATACCTCGCATGGGTGATTTTTCCCCCATCTTATCTATCCACAAGAGCTGGGTAATAAAGATACTAAACACACTTCTACGCCTGCCTCATTCCTTCATTTTCATACACAATAAGTTGTATGAGAGACGCGATGACTTCTTTTATCCAGTTGACGTTTTTACTATTCATTGTGGAAACCAAACACGAATCCGAAACCGAGACCTAGACCAAAACCAAAACAAGAATATACAGAATGAATTGTGTTTGCAATATTAAAAATATATGTTTATTTGGTTAGTTCAATGCTTAGGTCTAAGAAGCTGTCTTTTTGATATTGCAACATTTTACTTTCAATTATTAAAAGAATGCAAAATTGTTTATATTTTATTTGTTACACAATTTTTTCGTTGATCGTTTTTACTCGTTATTATTCTTAACGTTTTAACGCGACAGTGAACGTTATAGCGCTGGTGTCGTTGTCGGGGTCGGCGTTTGTGGACAGCATAACTTCGGTTCTAGTAGACACAATATTTTCAAGTTTTAGTATAGTGTTTCCTGGCACATAAATAAATTGAGTTTTAATTTTGGCTTCATGGCTACATTTTGTTTTCAGATAAAAGGGTCAAAAATCGGTTTTAATAGGGGGTTGTGCCTCTCAACATTATTACATGGTTCTAGAAAACGGACCATTACCTATAAAATTTTAGTATTTTCTTTTTTTTTTTTTGCATACGCATTATCTGGTTTTGTTTGAAATTATAGGATCCTGGCCCAGCCCATTCCATTTCATACAAAGTGCCAAAAAGGGTTAAAAAATAACTAAATACCGAAGTCACTGTGAATTTACTTTCTGCATATGCGCATTTCGACAACTTATGTCTCATCAGTGCAGATAAAATCTAAACACTTGGAAGACCATAAACTCTAAGATGCTTAAAACTGATAGAGAACAAATAACCAAATTGATCTAAATTTAAAGCCAAAATCATCTAAGGACAGAGCTTTGCATGAGGGAGATACTCCTTAGTTTTCAATAAAATTTACAAAATTTTAGATATTGGAAGGTTTCAAAAATAATCGGCTTTCGTACTGACTTCTGGGCTGGTGAATACCCTCGGGGACTAACAGTCCACCAGCAGTGGCATCGACCCAGTGGTAACAAATAGCTAAATACCGAAGTCACTGTGAATTTACTTTCTGCATATGCGCATTTCGACAACTTATGTCTCATCAGTGCAGTGTTAAAATGAGTGTTTGACTGTAGAATCTTTATTTTCTATCGGATTTTGATTAAGTGCCCTTCTGTATTTAGAAGGAAAGTTCCAATATGACTATGCAACTAATTTTATGTCGCATGTAACGTTCATGTGATGAATGTATCGCACGAGACACGTGTGAAATGCTTAGTATTTCGGACGAAATCTGAAGTTTCCGATCGGAATACACGGTAATACACACGGAAACTGCAGTTTCCAATCGTAATCAGTATTGACTCCAAAATTCAAAATATAGCCAATTAGACATGAGAAACTGAAATCGCAATCAAGTGTTTAAACTTCGTCCAATCAGAAAAGGAACCCACTCTTTAGAATTTAATTAAACCAATCAAAGTCGTTTATCCTGTTCATAGCTAATAATTTTCTTTTTTATTTAACCTTCATAAATTTTGTTAGTTAAATACAATAGCAAACGAACAGCTGATTCGAAGTCATGGAAAGATTTGATCTCAACTGCCTAGGTTCACTTTCGCCGGTTTAGATTTACATTTAAAATAGTTAAACAAACCACTGGAGATTTTTTTCATAGTTAGATTTTTATAGTCTGTGGTTTAATTCGATGTTTATTCTTTTTTTTTCAATTGCTTTTCATCATGGGGAATGAAAGGATATGAAGTAAATGCACATGAGACAAAGTCTCTACAAATACATGGTAAAAAACAAGCAGAGGAACAACGCTTTTATTGTTTCATATCCTTTTAAATAATTTATGTATTGACAAATAAAAATCTAAAGAATTTAAGAACAAGGTGTGATAAGTAAGATTTTCAATCTGTAGTTTACACTAAATCTTGAAAATTGACAAAGCTTTTACTACATTGTATTTATAAATAAATCTACTGCAAAGATTAAAAAAAAAGACTTTTGAGCCCATCAGACACTGATTATTTATGCTATAAAGAGAAACAAAACACAATTTATTCTGTATATGGTTTCGGTTTCAGTCTCAGTTTCGGATTCGGTTTCGACGATGAAAAGTAAAAATGTCTAATGGTTTTCTTTCTTTTTCTTCGTAGCAATATTCCATCCGCACCAGCTTACAAGGTTTACATCTCCGAATTTATTTGCTACTTAAGGGCCTGTGGTAGATACAGTGACATCTTTGAACAGTATATGTGAGTTGTCGAGTCGACAACACAATCTTTTGGACCGATATGTGATATCTGTTTTCCAGATAACAACATATCTCTCCCTTTAACATCGGTATTTCTGTATTTATTACCACTGGGCCGATCCCCGGGTCTATTCACAAACCCGGTAGCGAGTACCACGGTTCTGGCACAAAAGGCGTTTTAATTTGAAAACTTTCAATATCTAAATTTAAGAAACTTTCTCTCTCCTGCATTGTTCTCTCCTTAGGCAGATTTTGGCTGTCCTTTTTATAGCCTATTGGTAATGTGTTTTCTATCCGTTTTTACACATACATTGGCAAACAAATACCGAAACAAAAAAAGATGAAAGGGGGAATTCCAAAATCAAAACTTTGGTTTTCGTATTTCCAGATGTTTTGATTTGATCTGCACCTAATTGACATAAGTTGTCAAAATGCGCACATTCACAGCCGAATTATGATCAGTTATCAGTACCATCGGTATTTCGTTATTTATCTACTTACGTTTGTCATGTTTGTTGCGGATGTCTTATTGGAAACAGGAGATGCGAACTCTACCGGTACACCTGATATCACCCCATATTTTTTATTGGGTCCTTGTGCATTTGCCCGTTTTGTGTTGTGCTTGTGTGATATCTGTTTCTTTGTGTTTCAGATGTTGTGTCATTGTCTTTGAATTACCCTTTTTGGACAGACGGTTCGGTTCTCACTAAATTTGTTGATTTGTGGAATGTCATCAAAATATTATTTGATTAAAATTAGTTTATTCTGACATGGCTTTTAATGGCCTGTATTTGGAGCAGTATTTAGATATCACTATTATCAGCACGGTTAAGATTTACCCGATAACTGACTATGTATGTGTGTGGTCATGGATGTTGAAATACTTTTACAGCGTGACAAGAAGATGTTCCTGGTTTCTCTGACCACACACTAGCTGCAATATTCTGTGTGAATTTTGTACCTTTTTAAAGCTATTCGTGATTAATTGAATCAATGGAAGATAAAGTTAACTCTTAGAATAAATATATGACAACGATAACCCTTATAACCCTTATAAAATTTATTGATAATTAGACTGACTTATAAACACTGTGCAATAATATTGGCCATTTTTTAGAAGGAAGTTCTATCTCGCATACATGACAAATATTGTCATAAAAATAACCTCGCACAGTCGTATTTGATTTCGATCACTGGTGACCTCAACCATCAATTACTGTACTTGGACATTAGACTATTCTTTTTTCTGAAAAGGGGCGGAGGATGTTTTCTTTTGTGTCAAACTGTGACTTATGATGGGATCAAAATTGTCTACTTCTGTCATAGGAGTCTCAACTGTTTTCATCTAATAGTTATTTTCTCCTTAGTTCTATGTAAAGATATTTCATAGGGGTAAAATCCTCCATCCAAGGGACCAAATTCATAACTCCGATTTTAAGGAAAAATATTTGTTTTCTGCGAGTCCAAAATAAAGGAACGATTGACCTCCGTTTTCAAATATTCTATTGAAAGTGGCCATTATTCAGAGTTAAAATAAACAGTTGCTTGTATTTAGTTTTGGAGTTGTTTCCGTATCAATTGATGTTTGCTTTCTGATAAATTTTGTGTATCAAATGACATAGATCACATGTCATTATAACATCACGTTCCATTTTACACTGTTATCATAAAGTAATAATTTCTAAAATGTTTTATTTTTATATTATTTAATTTATTTTAATCGCAATGGAATTGCAAAGACTTATGTCAACAGTACTACATCTATAATTGATACAAAAATATCTTTTTAAAAAATGGTTGACAGTTTACATTATATCAGTGTTATATGTGTTTCCCTACAACTGATTTGTGGTTGCTTTGGATTTAATTGTGAGAAAGTGAACTCATGTAAATGTCGATTAGATGACGGAAGCGTTATAGATTTGTCCCCTTTGGCATCAACAGATGGATCGGCCAGGTATGTAAATCGTAACAAGGTAGTTTAAAGTAGTTTCAAACAAAATTTAAAAGGAGCAAGAAATAAAGAAATAATGATAATAATAGAGAAATAAATAAAAAATAAATGAAAGGTCTTAAAAGCAGAATTGGATTCATTAGTTTTGTGACGTTTTATCCCAGCTAATTGTAGAAGGCCTCATTATGACTTCAAGATGAACAACAATTAAAGTGTTGTTCCACTGCTTTGATGTGCATTGTTTTTGTAGAGACTGTCTAATGTGCATTTATTCTATATCCTTTCATTGGTTTTAGATTTCAAGATTTACCAGATGCTGGTCCAGGAGATCTCTGGTCATATAATCCCTGTCAGAGTTTTACAGAAAATTCATGTACAGATGTAGCTGTGAGTCTGCAAACCTTATTTTTATAGCAACAATACAGAAGAAGTTTGAATAATGTTCTAAAGCTTGAATATTTTTGCACGACTATATCATAACACTTTGTTGCCAAAGCTGGAATAAGAGTACAATTTTTTGTTTGTCTTCGTCTTTTTTTGTTCGGCTTTCTTTGGGTTGGGGAAAGGGGCTAGAAGAATTCAACATTTCAAATCATAGTTTGCAAAACAATGCATTTTCAATTCTAATTTCCCTTGAAAACATATTGAAATATCCGTACGCTCGAAAATAAAAGAAAATGTACTGTGAGCTGATGTTTTGCTTTAACCAAGAAACGCAATAGTTTTGGAAATTATTACTTCTTTGGGGGCTACTTTTGGATTATGACTTTCCATATTATTTGATTTTAATGCTGCTGATGAGTGGTTATTCCTTGAAACACGTGGACAGCATAACGAAATTTACTGTTTTTATGCAACTTCGGTATTTTTGTACTCTTATCGATATCTATACATGCGAACTCATTTCATTTATTTTGTTCAATGCATGCATAGCAGGATTATTAAAACATGTACTTGCAACAATGTCATTGTCCGATAATACCGTGCATGGTGCAAAAAGGCAGGGAAGTGTGTATCATTGTTAACATTTCCAAAAATAATAAAATGCCACCCCTGAGGGTCTAGAGGTACCTTCATTTAATTATTTCATACTTTATAGATAGGCTTAAATTGCTGAAATCACCTTAAACATTCATGTGTATATATTTTTCATGTTGACCATATTTATGATATTTTGGTAATGTCTGGTGTCAGTGTGAGCCGATTGTTTTAGGCATAACAAAATAATAAGGTATTCCTGACGTTATATACAATAAACAGTCTCTTTTATCAGTTTGTAGACAGTCTACGATTGTTTTAGGCATAACAAAATTATAAGGTATTCCTGACGTTATATACAATAAACAGTCTCTTTTATCAGTTTGTAGACATATGAGAAGGAAGTAATACGTTTTGGGAGGCTTGAAAAAGGAATAAATACTTTGACTTTAGATAAAACTAGACTTTTTTTCAATTTTACTGCAAAAGGGACGGATTGATTTTAAAAGTCTGAAATCCATGAGATGTTTCAATGTATAAAAGATAAAAGTTGCTGCTTTAGGGTACTGTGATATGATTTTGCCTAGCAACAATGGAAGATTTCAAGAGTATGTTGTTGCTTGGAAAGTAACCGTCACAAAATTGATCTATAAATGAAGAATGTTAAACAATCTATCTGCACAGATGAAATTTTCTATGGAACATGCATATTCATGCCCGATAGCAATTCAATTTTCAGATTCGCGAATCGCCTATTCTTGTTGCCAAAATTAATCACCCTTTCACTACCAATTGAAGAATTTGAAATTGAATAATGTTTTCAGTAAACATTGTATTTGCTTATTTCTGTTGTTATCTTGACATATTGTCCATTTATATTTTCGTCGCCATGCCCCTATTTTCTTTATAGAAAGTTATAATAACAGAAGAATTTTTTTTCTAGAAAGGAGATAATTATAGACCACTGGATGTATTTTATTATGAAATTTCCTCGAACAATTAAAACAAATATCATAATTTCAGGAAATAAGATTTTTTTAGATTGATCAAAAGTGCTTTGTTTAGCCATTTCAAAGAATATTCAGAATACTATTATCGTGCAAAAGATACCAAATTTGAAAAAAAAATATGGCTGAAAATACAGACATTTTCAAACGAAAAACATGTAAAGAAGATAAAAGAAAAATGAATTATCTGAAAAGAATTTTTGGCAATTTTTTTAATCGCCATTTATACAGAAAACTTTGAAAATTGTGAAAATGTCACTACAGTTGTACATTGTAATATTTTCTCACAAGCAAAATAGGGAAATGGACAATATGTTCCTTGTCTACATATTGAAGTCGCCTTGAAAACGTAAGCAATGTAGCATCACATGCCCAGACATCATCTGCATATTGTAATTGTAGAATCAAATGTCGGATATCGATATTCAATTAATTTGAAAGGCAAATGTTTGAAAAAAAGAGCAGTAATTAAAACTGAGTTGCAGATTAAATGCGTATATGCGTAAAGTATATGGATATACTTTAATATCAATTTAGTCAGATTGGCTTTGTAAATAGTTTCGTGGCTACCGGTCATGAATAATACTGTGTTAAATTGTCGAAAGGTCAAATTCATATCTTAGTTGCAAGCTTACGCACAAATGCATTACAAAAAACAAAATTAAATAGCAAAACATTAAAAAAAATGCAAAGGTTCCACTGGAAGGGACATATGGATCTTTTTGCAAGTGTCAGTTTTTCTAACGAACCTTTTATTAACTAATTCACGAGTCTTCTTTAGTGTTGACATTGACAACGTCATTTATCAAGCGTCAAAGTTATTAAAGGATAATGGGTAATGTAGGCATATCAGTAAAGAATCAGGTTAGATAACTCTCCGGCCAAAAATCTGTGACCTTTTGTTTGAATTGATATTTTATTGTGAAATAATGTAATAAAATGTTTGAAAAAGGTAAAATATTTAATTTGGGATTGTAAACATTCTTTCTGCACAATGTTTGTTTATTTCATAGTTGGATATAAAAAATGCCAGATTTTCATAAATTTCATATAATAATTATTTTCTTAAAAACCGCATTTTCAGTATGTTAACTTGGGAACCCACTAAAACCCATCTGGCATATGGAAGATTTATACTTCATATATCTGCAGTGCAAATTTCATTACAATCGGACCTATGGAATTTTTTTGTTTTTACTGTTAAAAATGTAAATTTTTGTAGTTTTTGCGCGTGGTCTTTCGATTTTGAGTCGAGTTATGTTCCTTTGGCCACAAATTTTTAGTTTTTCCCACTTTAAATGTGCTGCCATCTGGCGTTAATTCATATACCTAGAATGCAAAATATTCATGTTTTAGCAATGAAAGCTATTTGACTAATTCGGTGTTGTTAAGGAATTGCTAAGTCACGTGATTCTTTTTCTAATTGAAATGCATTGAATGTGCAAGAAGAAAGAACAACAAATTCCGGATATGATGGCATTGATTGACAAAATGGGTAAAAGATATTACACTAAGCTTACTCAGTACCTTAGTATGAAATGTTCAGTTTATATTGTAGTCTTGTCAATTGAGGGGTGGTGTTGGATATAACGCAGGGACACAGGAGAGTTCCAAATTCCAATATGATGATCAAAATGGTTTAACTCTGGTCTATTCCTCTACAACGGACGGTGTTTTAAGGTTGGTTGAAAAGTATAGATTTACAACATATGTCGTATCTAGTAAAACGAACTATAGTTACTCGTTAAGTTAGTATAGGATTTACAGTCAATGCATTTTTGTGAATGTTATTAGTAAATGGAAAACAATGAATACCAGGGAAAATCTACAATTCCTGAAAATTGCAATTACATATTGCAAACCCCAGGGAACTACATATAAGAAACGCAAGCAAGACAAAAGACAAAACGATAGGAACTGGGGACAGCCGAACTTGGTACCGGCACTAGCAAAAGCCGGCAGTAGGGTTAAACCAGTTTATGGGGGACTTCAAGATAAAGAACAAAAATAAAAGCGTTGTTCAATTGCTTAGTATTACCAGTAATTGAAGAAATTTTGTCTCATTTGCATTTACTCCATATTCCTTCATTGTTTATTATGGGTACCCAAATCTCCCCTTTATCTGTCCCGTTTCTCTATAGTATTACAAACATACGAAAAAAAACAATACATGTACACTACTAACTCCATGACCACAATCTTGAAAGAAGAGAAAATGACAATGCGAAATTTCGAAAGATGATTTTTACATTTTGCAGCTAATTGTAATATTATACAAAGATCTTTTAAATAATATGCAAAAGTAATTTGCAATAGCCCATGTAATCTACAAAATCTGAAATAATAGTTTTCCAAAGACATTGAATTGATAACTGATATATGAGTGTCCGCAAATCTGATGTTTTACAGTTAAAGTTCTGGTTTAATCATAATTCTTTGTTTTTTTATTACTAACATTGCCAGTTTCCAAAAATTTTCAGTCAGGTTTTATATTATTTGTGACAAAAGGCGAATAGATCACAAAGCAACGTACAATATTTTCAAAAACGTCTTCTGGAATCTGCTAAAAGCTTATTTACCTTATAAAGTCCGGATTGCAAGAAAGCATATACTAAGTCTTAGTGAAAAACTATTAAGTTCCAATATTATTTTATGGAGAACTATCAAAATACGATTGGTAAATTAGTATTTAAAGATTAAGTATTTCGTAACGCATGAATGTCCTTGTGTATTTCGTGTCTTGCAATTAGGTACCTAAATAGGTTGCATAAAAAAAATAAGTAATTCTCAAATCTAAGAGTGAGGTGATATTGCAATTATCATTTATATTCATTTTTTATCTATATTTATAGAACAACATTCGTTTTCCTTCAGTGTGAAGAAGGCACGGAAGGTGATCTTAATGTACTTGGTGAGTTAACCCCAGATGGAAACTATGTAAGCATTATATTTTGTTATTTATTTATGATTATAGAAAAGTTTACACGCAGACCAATTAACAACATCGTTGCTGTTTGTTGCCGTTGTGTGGGGACCGTTACACATTGTTTTTACATCCGACTGATAGGTTCTGGTTTATATTTCGTCTTTGTCATTCATTAATTTTTGGCCTCACATATTTATTATTTCAATTCTTTTTCAAATTATATTTATTTATTCATTCATTTTACGATTACAAGTTCACGATTGTAAAGACACATTCCCTTTTTTGTCGGGTTACGGATGTTAGAACCCTTTATTTAAAGTTTGTTGACGATCAGACATCTACACTGTGAATCATCGTACACAGGAAATAGATCTGGTTTTCGGTTTAAATTTCAATGAAATCTATCATTAGTGTACAGTGGTTCCAAGGTATAGCTGCTTAGTAGCTTTACTCTGGATCCACGTAAATTAATGGTAACCGTCATTGAAATTTAAACTGAAAATCAGTCTTGGTACCCATTTCCTGTGTAAGATGAAACACGGTGATCCATAGTGTTAATAATGGATATAGCATTGTTCGAAATCCATCAATGAATTCTGCAAAAACTGGTGCTAGGGACCGTCTTGAACTAACTTTGAACTATGGTGAGAACTCATTGTTGAAGACTTCATAGTGACTTCGAGATGAAAAACCACAATGCAATTGTTGTTGCATTGATGGGTATTACCATGTATTATAGGGACTTTGTCTCTTGTACATTTACTCCATATCCTTTCAATGATGATTTAACATCGTAGTTTTCTCTCTCGTGCTGTGCGGTTGATTTATGCTTTTATTTTATTTCATTTAGTATGTACTTGTTCTTGAGGGTTTTCGTGCAATCGACTCGACGAGAGCCCTGTCGTTGCATATATGATATGATTTGCTTCTTTTAGTATTTCTGTCTGCAAATGGATCAACTAAGGATTTTAGATAAATGGGATATTTTGTTATAAAAATTACAAAGTGGTAATTAAGCTGGTACTTTGATCAAAGTTGATAGCTTGCAGATCTCATTCTTAGGATACAAGTGATAAAAGATTTCACATGAAACACAACTCCTCCGAATTTTGCATAGATATAACATAAGAAAGGAGGACTTGCCTATGAATGAATGTGGAAAATAATAGGATTTAATAATATTGTGTAGCAGTGTTCATAAAGATATACAATGAGTGATTATAGAAAAATATATGGGGTTCGGATAAAAATAACTCCTTTAAATCGATTAAGATAGAGGAGTCAAACTGTCCTCGAGAGAAAACATCAGAACATGACGAGAGAATACTTTCTCTAATTTCTGTCCTGTTTTAATTTTTCCTGAGCAGTTGGAGAAATACGTTTCTCTAATTTCTATCCAGTTTTCACATTCCCTGAACGGTGGTGAAACATTTGTTCTCCTCTCTAGAGAGGAGAACAAGTTTCGTGACATTTCCCGCCAAATTTATTCGGAATACAATCCTCGGTGTTTTTCGTCCAGTCATTAGAGAAACAGTTTCCACAACTTTCACACGTTAATTATGAAATTTCTCACATCTCGTTAAATAGATTTTCAAATGTTTAAAAGCTCGGCAAGCCTCGCTTTCAAATATTTGCAAAATTTATTTAATTCGATGTGAGAAATTTCATAATCAACTAGTTCTCGTTATGGAAACTATATTTCTCCTCTCTAGAGAGAATGTTGTTCTCGGCTAGTGATTGGATGAAATTCAATTATGACGTCAAATATGTTTTCCGTTTACCGACTATACCATTGTGACGTCATGAAAAAAGGCGACCATGCCTGATGACGTCACGTTCAAAGAACAAATTTATTTCGGATCATCAGAAAGGGGGAGTCATGTTTTTGTCCAAAAATTTACTTGAAATCATTAGAGAAATAAAATCCACACCCGTATCTCGTGGAAAACGACATTTCTACACTCCCGATAGTTAAATTTTCAAATATTTTAAACGTTCGGCAAGCCTCGCGTTTAAAAATTTGAAAATTTTACTATCTCTAGTGTGGAAATGTCTTTTCTCACTCGATGCGGATGTGGATTCTATATTTTCACACTGATTATCGTTATATCCTTTAAACTTGATTTACTTCTTTTTGATCGAGTAAACATCTTCATTCACTTTAGGTTTCATTTGTACAGATGGCTGATATTCATTATATATATATATATATATATTTCTATTTTTGTTTTGTATTTATTTTGACATATCCATTTTGACATCAAAGTTCCTCTTAAAATGTTTCCGAACATTAAAATTCAAGTAATACTTTATTATTGTAGGAAAAAAAACTTGTTGTTAAAGGCTTTACTTAAACTGCTTTTTTTAACAATTTTTAAGTGTATATTTTCATTCTATTCTTTATTTTCATTGCGTCTTTTATTTCTTTATAACATGTACTTTGGATTTTAATTGGTTTGTCTTTGGGTTAGAAAATGACATGGAAGGGGAGGTTTGACGCGCAATAAAACCGGTTTTACCCACCATTTCTTTCAAATACCTGTACCAAGTCAGGACCATTACGGTCGACAATTTTTCGGGTGGTTTCCACCTGATTTGTCTTTTTGTCGCATAGACTTCAGCTCTTGACAATTTTCTTCGGTAATTTCGTTATTTCCCAAATTTGTCGCAATGAATTTGTGTTTTCTTAGATGCTTTAAATAAAACTTTTAAGAGGATGCCCTTATTTTTCTTGCAGTATTTGTATTTAAGTAGTAAATATGCTTGCGCAGTAAAGGAATCTTCAAAAACTGGAAATAGCTCTGGTTTATCAGGAGGATCTATTCTGTTGATTGTGTAAGTATTTTTGGATGGCAAAGGGTCTTATTATATCGCATGCTATGCAATTCATTAATAAATATTCCGTATTTTTTACTACATCTTAAGTGCATTTGATGCTTTGTTATGTTTTTAAAAAAATGTTACACTTTCTTGTACATTGTATAATCGAACAAACAGAAGAAATACTGGTCACAATCCATTGAATCGAGTTTACTTTCTTTACTATAATTACTTTCTTTACTATAAGAAATTTTTTACCAGTGCACATCAAACCAAAACAATTTGAAGTCCATTAACCGAAAAACGTGTAAAAGCAGATAGAGAACACATAACTAAGAGTATCTAAATAAAACAGCTAAAATTCAGCTAAGGACAAAGTTGGCTAAAAGTGGGAGACATGCCCGATATATAAATTACTAAAGGACGTCTAAGTTATATTTGACCGCACGGTAATATTTCTCTTCAGATTTGTACTGTTAATGTTTGTATACTTTGCTGGTGGTATTGCTTATCAGGTAATGGTGAGAAAGGCCGAGGGAAAAGATAGAATACCAAACTACGACTTCTGGATTTTACTACCAGGACTAGTTAAGGTAAACAAAACAACGGCAGTAGAATACCGAAGGAACAAGGGAAGCGATGACTACAAAACTCGAAGTCCAAAGACATGGCAGAAACGGTAACAGATAAAAACAAAGACAAAACAAGGACGTGAGACAGCTACAATGCACGGAAATAAAAAGATAACATTAAGAACTAAGGCACTCATAGTGTGAACTCCCATGAAAACCGGGAGTGACATCAGGTGCTCCGGAAGGGTAAGCATGTCCTGCTCCGCTAGCGGCACCCGTCACACTATCAGTGAGTCAATCCGGGGTTGAGTCAAATCCGGTTATGTCAAATCCGTGAAGACGTGAAATATAGCTGAAAATGTCCGTTTTCATTTGGGACACAGACACGTCATATCTGTCAATGATGTAATGGTGACGGCCATAGAATTTCTGAAGGGATGAAAGTAACAAAGGCTGAACAAATCCCTGACTAAGCAGCTTTTGGGACAGTGTTTTTGCTCTATAAAAAGTCACTGTATAAACTGCATGCCCGACAGTAACGAATCAACTGTGAAATGTACACTCCATAGGCTGGAGAGGCAGGTATATTGCTGCTCAGAAAGGGAAAGTTCACAATTGGGAAGTTAAAATCATCACGTTTGTCATACAGCTTAGATTTCAAACGTCCATTTTCGTCAATGTAATTTAAAAGATCTAAATACGAAGCTGAAGTAGGTGTATCGGTAGTCTCTTTAATTTCAAGCTCATTGGGATAGATCTGGTGTAAATATTCCTTGAATTTTGGATTATTAAGAGAAAGTACATCGACTATGTAGCGGAAGCTGAAATTGAAGGACTGGGCTAAATGTTTTTGTTTTTTCTGTGTAAGCCCTTGTAAAAACTTCGCCTCATACGAAAAAAGGAAGAGATCAGCTAAAAGTGGCGCGCAGCAAATGTTTTTCATACTTCAGTACTTGTTATGCAAATCAGAGAATTTAGTCATAGAAAATGATAAACTATTCGTTTTAAAATTTAAGAAGTCTTGATTTTGTTGTGAGTATATACAGGTATGAAGTTTAAGTGAATATAATATTTTAGTCGAGAGCCTCATGAGGGCCTGATGGGAAACAACAAAACGCCAAATTGTAGTTCATTTAAGAAGGGACACATATGTTAAGGGAAATAACATTAAAATAACACTTGTAACTTCGGTATTTAGTCATTTGTAATACATTTGTATAACTATACTCTTAGTAACATCTCTTCCACATCAGTGCTTTAAAAGCATGGATGAACCTAACTGTTTCAAAAGCGCATTACTAATTTACATAGTTATTTTCCTTCATCTATGCCTACCTTCTAAGGATGGCTTTAACAACTTGTACTTTTTCAGTACGCATAGAGTTAAAACATTTGAAAAATTATCGATAAAAAATAATAAAACATGATTAAAGAATTCGACACTGTTGTTCAAAGGATAAACATATAAATTAATAAATCAAACAGATTGATTGTTCATTTTTTCTTAGAGCTTTTTGAAAAATGCATGAAGGCTTGGGTTTGTAACCTGCAAATATCGTAGCAAAGTTGCTCATGATATCAATATCATTTCGCGCCATGATAAAGCTGATATATTACTTGAATAAGCGTTAGACAATAATCCCCCAAATAACAATTCAGTGAATTCAACATTTTTCGCTTCTCTTTTTATTCCAACGCGTCATGGAGGTTGTCGTGCTTTTTATTTATTTATGTTTTTGGAGTCGGAGTCACAATATATAAACAACACTTAATGGGTAAATTGAAATAATATTGAATTCCAGAAAATGAAAGCATACTGCGAAAATTCAATTTAATTCCAATCATTCTTCACAGAATACAAGAGTAGATAAACATACTTTTATGTAAATTCTAAAACCGAAGGATTAACTCCCACCATCGTAGTTTTGTACTTAGCTATATTTGATATAACTGACTATTCGGATTTCGTTTGTTTTATGCATTTTAACATTTTTTGAAATTATGGATTTCCTTTTTTTGGTTCTAGTGCTGCTGATGAGGAATAAATTTCCGAAATGGCTATACAGCTCATTAAAATTATTGCATTTGGAGTTAACATATGTGTTATCGTCTCATGTTCATTTACTCCATATCCTTTCGAAAAATAAATATACATATATTTACCAGCACTAAACGTTTTCCTTCCATTTGACTGTTTTTTTCTAACAGGTTGACTGTTTCAATTTGTTGTTTTATTTCTAGGATGGTATACAGTTTACTTACTCCTCTGCTAAAAGAAAAGCTGGTTATGATGCCGTATGATGTGCTATTGTCACTTTGGAGGTGTATAAACTCATGTTTTGCTATAACTTAAACTACACATGTGATAAAATAACTTTTTTCCCAGTTGGAGACTTGTCGTATTATGTTGTTATTGATATCAATATCATATGCATCTTTAATTGGGAAGTATCATTCTCTATCGTATACTTACACATTTTGGGTATGTCACAATGCAAGAATGCATCGATTCATATGTTCAGGGGCTGTAATATCATCGGGATTTTGTATTTAATTGGGACGTAAAATAAATTGCGTATTAAGTGGAGTGTAATGTGTTTAGTAAATAAGAAGTCCGCGGCAATTAGAGAGAGAGAGACCAGTAAGGAAAATCTGCAGGACAAACGACAGTATCGAGAACACACAACCCAACACAGAACATTATACGAAAGCTGTCATATTTGCCACTTGCAACGGGTATTTTATAAATAAAATGATGGGAAAAACCAGGTTAAATGATAAATCAATCTCCCGTTGATATGAGGACTTTCTATAGCGTCTGTGAAAACTATTTAATATTTGGTTACAAAATTGAAGATGAAAAGTATTACTGGGTGAATTACATTTTCACAATTATCTTATTCAGTAGTAATAATATAAACATAATGCCTTAAGATGAAGGTGTTAGGGTAGATTAACACACGAGGTAAAAATTATTACCCGAGACAACGTCGAGGGTGATAATTTTTCACCGAGTGTGTTAATCGAACTAACACCTTCATCCAAGGGCATTATGATTTTTATTATGCTGAATGCTTAAGGTACACAAATACATCCCCGATGTACGTTTTGTTTGAAAATAATAATAATAATAATAATTTTTATTTATGCATAAAAAAACACATAAACAAATAGTCAGTACCATTTTACTATTGTATCGAATTGTGGCAAAATCGCTTTTAACTGCAATTAAATTTGTGACAAGGTCCTTTTTCATATGATAAGGTCAGTTTTATTTTTCTACTGAATACATTTATAATTAAAACAGCTTTAATTATTGTTGTCAACAACAAAAGTGACGAGAAAATAAGAATCTATACATCGATGACGTCATAGATCAGAGCGGATGTTAATTTAGACATTAACACATGTTGCTAACGATTAACACATGTTGCTAAGGATGGGCGTGGCTAATGAGACGTTACTGAAAATTAACAAATGCCAGTTATCCAATGAAATAACCGGATAATGTAAGAAATTTGCATAAAGTATAATAAATCTTATTATCTGTCGGACCAGAAAAGAAAACCCATAAATGTTTTTGGCGTATTTAAAAAAGAGTTACTGTACCGATCTCAAATTTTGCAATTGATGAAAGTATCTACTGATAAAGTGTTTAAAGAGTCAGTTCTTTTTTTAAATAACCGCAATTTTGATGACTAATTTTTGTTTTCAAGTAATTAGTATAATTTAATTTAATATGAATATGTCTTATGTTATGTACAATATACTAACATTTATTAATAGGAATCCCTATTCCTATTAAATCAACACTAAGGGCATCTGATGTGAATGCTGTAGCCTTAGATGGATGTTTACAGCAATAGTGCAATAAATATATTATTTTGTTAAAAGAAAAAAAAAGAAAATAAATTCACAATAACTTCGGTAAAAAAAAAAATAAAAATAAATTGCGTATTAAGTGGAGTGTAATGTGTTTAGTAAATAAGAAGTCCGCGGCAATTAGAGAGAGAGAGACCAGTAAGAAAAATCTGCAGGACAAACGACAGTATCGAGAACACACAACCCAACACAGAACATTATACGAAAGCTGTCATATTTGCCACTTGCAACGGGTATTTTATAAATAAAATGATGGGAAAAAAACAGGCTAAATGATGCATCAATCTCCCGTTGATATGAGGACTTTCTATAGCGTATGTGTGCCTAGATAGTGTTAGATTTCAAAGCAATAATTTTGCCAGTATCTTGCCTTGCGTTATCATACAGGTAAAATGTTTTTCCCTCTTGCTAAAAGTAAGTGAGAACCGAACCGTCAGTCTAAAATGAACAATCCAAGAACAATGGCAACGTCGAAAAACAAGGAAACAAAGACATAACATGAGCACGGCACAGACGAGAAAAGGAAGACACACACATATGCAAAAATGAACAACACGGACAAAAAAACATGGGTGAGATCAGGTGCACCAGTAGACTAAACATCTCCTGCGCTTCTTATAAGACATCCGCCGTGTTGAACATGTCAACTCCGGTAGAGGAAAAACAAACTTTAGTGGCAAAAAGAAAGATCTGTTGTCATCTGGGAAACAGATGCATGTATCCCATAGCTGTCCACAAGATCGTGATGTCGACCGTAAAACTTCTGTAGTGATGACCTCAAGTTATGGGCAACATACCCTTGCTTTAGTAGTCTATTTGTAAGCAACCGAGCTCTATCAAGGTAGTCACTGTATCGACCACATGCCCTTGAGTAGTTAATGAGTTGGGAGATGTAAACTCCATATGCCGGTGCTTTTGGAATGTTGCTACAAAGAAAGGGAAGTTCACTATTGGAAAAGTGAAGTCATCGCGTTTGTCATATAGCCTTGTTTGTAGTGTACCTCTATTGTCAATTTCAAAATGAAAATCAAGGAACGAGGCTGATGTGGAAGTATCTGTAGTATCCTTTATTTCGAGCCCTTTTGGATAGATAAGATGACGACAATCACCAAAGCGAAGGTTGTTTAGTGATAAAATATCATCTATATAACGGAAGCTGAAATTAAAGGACTAGGCCAGTTTTTTATCTTTATTTTGAAGAAGCCCTTCGATGAATTCAGCTTTATATGAATGGAGAAATAGATCGGCAAAAAGAGGTGCACAGTTTGTGCCCATTGGAATTCCGATAGTCTGTTGAAAAACAAGTCCTCCAAACTAGACAAATATACATGTATTGTCAATCAGAAACTCTAATATTTTAACCACTATTTTCTCTAGCTCTGAGTCGTATTTCACAAAGTATGCCCATAAAAATGTTCTTATATCTTCGTTCGCCGTTCTTGCCGGAGAAACCTCTGTGAAATAAATATTTCAGCCTTGATTTCAGTTGTTCACGAGGAATTGTAGTATACTAAAAGCGTGGAGAAGTCAAAAGTTTCAGTGATGTTACAGTGTGATAATGATCTCGATTTTAAGATATCAAGCAGATCCTTAGATTTTTTTAATATCGACATTTCATTTACACTACTTCTTGAAAAGCTAGTATCACAATATTTTTGAAGGCCCTCTTTTACGGCTGTCAAGATGGATGTTAAAAGCTTAGAAATGGGTTTCGTAGAACATATAGCAGATCCAGCGATGTACCGTTGTTTGTATGGACATTTGTGTAGTTTTGGTACCCAGTACAAGGAGGGGAGATCAGTGTCTTTATCTTTGGTTGAAATCCTAAAGGATAGAAAACAGATCTATGGTTCTGCAATACCTCCTCCGTTGACATAGTAGTAGCTGTATAGGTTGGATTGCCCTGGGTATTACCAATGCCTAATTCTTTCTTTAAACAATCGATGTAATGATTTTTACAAATGAAAATGATGTTATTAGGGGCCTTATATGCCGGAACAATGACATATTTGTCATAAATGTCTA
This sequence comes from Modiolus philippinarum, assembly GCA_002080025.1. NCBI lineage: Eukaryota > Metazoa > Mollusca > Bivalvia > Mytilida > Modiolidae > Modiolus > Modiolus philippinarum. The sequence continues at coordinate 64,768 of MJUU01070099.1, forward strand.
ATAACTAAATACCGAAGTTACTGCCAATTTAATTTCTGCATATGCGCATTTCGACAACTTATGTCTCATCAGTGCAGATAAAATCTAAGTCACACCAATGCGACCAATAAGTATTAAGTAAGGTGTGATATGAATTTGTCAAAACGGTGTCTGACGATTTTCCCATTCAATAAATGCACAAAGTTTAACAAGCTTCAGTATTAATTTATTGACTAAGAAAATAAATCGATCTGTTCATTTCCATGGGACAAGAATAATTTTTGGAGATTTTTTTAAACTGTAAACCCGTTTCAGTTTCTTGTTTTTATGGAGACGTTTCAGTTAATTACTGCACGGGGAAAATATGGACGTCTTGGGGTTATACAAGAACAACAATAAAAGCGTTGTTCCATTGCTTATTTACCATGTATTTGTAGAGACTTTGTCTCATTTGCATTTACTCCATATCCCTTCATTGATAAATGTATAAAATGCCATTTGTTTTTCTCCATAAATTATATATTATCTTCACATCGAAGACAATTTGTCTGATACAAAGGCAATAGAATACCGAAAAAACATTTTATGTGGTATCTAAACAAATCAACGTTCAGGGTTGATCATAGAAAACAATGACCTAAACAACCACAGAACATGTAAATAACTAGTAGACACAACATTCAAAAATAAGGTACTACATGTACAGTGTGAACTCTTAGACAATTTTAAAAACATGACATTTCATAATATGAAAAAATGCGAATTTGCATAATACAAATACAGATTAATATGTTACAAAGGGTACATCCACTTGCAAAGTATAACAGTGGTAATGTTTGAGGATTAATTTTTGTTTACATTTCAAAAACACTTAAATTATATGTTGTTGGTTATACTTAATTCGTTGTACTATGGTGAGTAAAGGGATATGGAGTAAATGCACATGAGACAAAGTCTCTACAAATACATGGTAAAAAACAAGCAAAGGAACAACGCTTTTATTGTTGTTCTTCATCTTGAAGTCACCATGAGGCCTTCAACGATGAGCTTTGTTCATACCTCATACGGCCCCTAGCACCGGTTTAAGCGGAATTCTTTGTTAATTGTCGAGCAACGCTACATCCTTTTATTCTGTATAAAGTTTTGCAATAAATTAGTTCCATCAGAAATTTAAAAAAAAATTATATTTTTGATCAAGGAAAATTATGTAGCCATGTTCATATTCGTGCTGTTTTATACTGACGTGACGTCAGTATATATATTCAAACTATATATGTTCTGATCTTTTCCAACTTTCTTTCTACATTTGAATAAATTAAAATATTTACTGTAATATATCAAATTAAAGCTAAACTTATATATATATATATGGTTATATATTACAGAAAAACAGTTTTTCAGGAAAGTAATCAGTCTCCGTTATCTATGATGCAACAAAATGCATTGAATAATGATGATATTTTGATCACCTTTCCTCGAAAATTTGGTGAAGATGTTTTCAGTTTTGCGAGAATGTTCTATGAAATCATACTGAAACGTAGTAAACCTGCTGGTAAGAACTTTTGAAAATGTTGATGAAATCTAAAACAGAGATAATTTTTGGAGATTTCTTTAAACTGTAAACCCGTTTCAGTTTCTTGTTTTTATGGAGACGTTTCAGTTAATTACTGCACGGGGAAAATATGGACGTCTTGGGGTTATACAAGATAAGATACAAATGTATAAAATGCCATTTGTTTTTCTCCATAAATTATATATTATCTTCACATCGAAGACAATTTGTCTTATACAAAGGCAATAGAATACCAAAAAAACATTTTATGTGGTATCTAAACAAATCAACGTTCAGGGTTGATCATAGAAAACAATGACCTAAACAACCACAGAACATGTAAATAACTAGTAGACACAACATTCAAAATTAAGGTACTACATGTACAGTGTGAACTCTTAGACAATTTTAGAAACATGACATTTTATAATATGAAAAAATGCGAATTTGCATAATACAAATACAGATTAATATGTTACAAAGGGTACATCCACTTGCAAGTATATAGGCATATCAGTAAAGAATCAGGTTAGATAACTCTCCGGCCAAAAATCTGTGACCTTTTGTTTGAATTGATATTTTATTGTGAAATAATGTAATAAAATGTTTGATAAGGGTAAAATATTTAATTTGGGATTGTAAACATTCTTTCTGCACAATGTTTGTTTATTTTATAGTTCGATGTAAAAAATGCCAGATTTTCATAAATTTCATATAATGATTATTTTCTTAAAAACCGCATTTTCAGTATGTTAACTAGGGAACCCACTAAAACCCATCTGGCATATGGAAGATTTATACTTCACATATCTGCAGTGCAAATTTCATTACAATCGGACCTATGGAATTTTTTGGCTTTACTGTTAAAAATGTAAATTTTTGTAGTTTTTGCGCGTGGTCTTTCGATTTTGAGTCGAGTTATGTTCCTTTGGCTACAAATTTTTAGTTTTTCCCACTTTTATTGTGCTGCCATCTGGCGTTAATTGATATACCTAAAGTATAACAATAGTAATGTTTGAGGATTAATTTTTGTTTACATTTCAAAAACACTTAAATTATATGTTGTTGGTTATACTTAATTCGTTGTACTATGGTGAATAAAAGGATATGGAGTAAATGCACATGAGACAAAGTCTCTACAAATACATGGTAAAAAATAAGCAAAGGAACAACGCTTTTATTGTTGTTCTTCATCTTGAAGTCACCATGAGGCCTTCAACGATGAGCTTTGCTCATACCTCATACGGCCCCAGTACCGGTTTTAGCGGAATTCTTTGTTAATTGTCGAGCAACGCTACATCCTTTTATTCTGTATAAAGTTTTACAATAAGTTACCCGAAAACCGATTATATTTGGAACCTTACAATATCTAAATTTTTGTAAATTTTGTTGAAAACTAAGGAGTATCTCCCTCATGCAAAGCTCTGTCCTGATCTGATTTTTGGCTTTACATTTAGATCATATTGCTTATTTGTTCTCTATCAGTTTTTAAACATCTTTGAGTTTCTGGTCTTCCAAATGTTTAGATTTTATCTGCACTGATGAGACATAAGTTGTCGAAATGCGCATATGCAGAAAGTAAATTCACAGTAACTTCGGTATTTAGTTATTAGTTCCATCAGAAATTTAAAAAAAAATTATATTTTTGATCAAGGAAAATTATGTAGCCATGTTCATATTCGTGCTGTTTTATACTGACGTGACGTCGGATATAGCTACCCTCATTCAAACTATATATGTTCTGATCTTTTCCAACTTTCTTTCTACATTTGAATAAATTAAAATGTTTACCGTAATATATCAAATTAAAGCTAAACTTATATATATATATATATCAAAGAAAAACAGTTTTTCAGGAAAGTAATCAGTCTCCGTTATCTATGATGCAACAAAATGCATTGACTAATGATGATATTTTGATCACCTTTCCTCGAAAATTTGGTGAAGATGTTTTCAGTTTTGCGAGAATGTTCTATGAAATCATACTGAAACGTAGTAAACTTGCTGGTAAGAACTTTTGAAAATGTTGATGAAATCTAAAACAGAGAATTGTCCCACCTGCAAAACTATTTATTTTTCCTTCAATAATTAACCGGTGAAATCATGTAAGAGAAAAACAAAATATGTACTATTATAAGAGATTGAGAATTTTAACATTTTGTGTTTAAAAAAGTTTCCCTCGGGTATTTGTATACCCGAACAGTAGTTTTCTTTTTGTCTAGCGGGATTTCTTATTTGTACTTTATATTTTCAACTGGCCAGATATTCAAAATTATATTATATATATAACTCATTTGAAGACAAATGTGGTAGTTGGAGTATTCGGCACTCTATTAGTGGATATTGCTTACAGTTCTTTAGCCCACATGGCCTAAAGGGCCAGTATGAGCTACTGCTGTCACTTGGGGTCCGGCAAATCAAATTTCGCTGCCCCGTTCTTTTTTATCTTGTCATTGTGAGCTATTGCCATCACTTGTCATTCGTCGTTATTTAGCTCTAAATACTTTTTGCTTTCCTTTTCTGAAACCACTAAAGCATCATATACCAACCTTTACCAGAATAATTGGAAATTATCTACTGAAGAGACATTAATTGTTGATGCGTGCATGTGCAGAAACTAAATTCATAGTAACTTCGGTATTGTGTTATCTATATACAAAATTTGCCTATTTCGATTAGATCGGACAGAAAACATGGCTGCGAGCGCGAAGCATATTTTAACACTGGAACCTTTAGGAAAATAATATTTGCGACATTTGCTCTAACATTATTGAAGCAAATTTAACTAAACAGTCAGGGAATATGTTTTGAAGAATTTAAAGGTACTTTAAAAAGATCACTCATTTTGTCCGGATCCGAACAGGAAATCGTATAAGAATCATCAACTCCAAATTAATGGAAGCAAATTCAATAAGAACCTTACTGAAATGATTTTTTTTTCTATTTCTTCACAAAAATTGCCCGTTTCATTTTAACCCAACAAAAACATGGCCGCTAGCGCAAACATATCTTAATATTTGACATTACGGGGAAATCATAATAATCATCATCTGCAGTGAAACAGTTACGTAAATTTATATATTCAAAAAACTATTTTTGAAACAACGGCAGTAGAATACCGAAGGAACAAAGGAGTGGAATTTACAAAAATCGAAGTCCAAAATTAAGTGAGAACCGAACCGTCAATCCAAAACGAACAATCCAAGGACAATGGCAACATCGGAAACAAAAAAGGAACAGAGACGCAACACTACCATGACACAGAAAAGAAAAATGAAGACACACATACACAAAGATGAACAACACGGACCCAATAAAAACCATGGGTGAGATCAGGTGCATCGGTAGAGTAAGCATCTCCTACTTCTTATAAGACACCCGCCGTGTTGAACATGTCAAATCCGGTAGTAAAGTCAGATCCGGTAGAGGAAACAACAAATAAGCTTTAAAGGGATAGATCTGTTGTCATCTGGGGAACAGATATCCCATAGTGCTCCACAAGATGGTGATGTCGACCGTAAAACTTCTGGAGGGATAACTTCAAGTTTTGGGTAACATACCCTTGTTGAAGTAGCCTATTTATGAGCAACCGGGCTCTATCAAGGAAGTCACTGTATCGAATACAGGCTCTTGAATAGCGAGTGAGCTGGGATATGTAAACTCCATATGCGGGCGCTGTTGGGATGTTGCTACAAAGAAAAAGAAAGTTTACTATTGGACAGGTGAAGTCATCGCGTTTGTCGTACAGCTTAGTTTGAAGTCTACCTCTGTTGCCAATTTCAAGATGAAGGTCAAGGAACGAGGCTGATGTGGATGTGTCTGTGGTATCCTTAATTTCAAGCTCTTTTGGATAGATCAGATGAAGAAAATCACCAAAGCGAGGGTTGTTTAGTGATAAAATATCATCTTTATAACGGAAGCTGAAATTGAAGGATTGGGCCAGTTTTTATCTTTATTTTGAAGACGCCCTTCGATAAATTCAGCCTCATAAGAGTGGAGAAACAGATCGGCAAGGAGCGGCGCACAGTTTGTACTCATAGGCATTCCGATTAGACTGTTGAAAACAAGTAATCCAAACTGGACAAATATATTGTCGATCAGAAACTCTAACATTTTAATCACTTCTTCCTCTGTATATTTTTTCTCCGATTCGGAGTCATTTTTAGCTCACCTGGCCTAAAAGGCCATGTGAGCTTTTGCCATCACTATGCGTCCGTCGTCTATCGTCCGTCGTCCGTCGTCCGTCCGTCCGTCTGTCTGTCAACAATTTCAAAAATCTTTCCTCTAAAACCACTGGGCCAAATGTAACCAAACTTGGCCTGAATCCTCACCAGAGTATGGCTTCTTAAAATTGTGTCTGATTAGGCGGTAGGTCAAACAACATGGCCGCCGTTGCTAAAAATAGAACATAGGGGTAAATTGCAATTTTTGGCCGATTACTCGAAAACCGTTACAGATATCAAAAATCTGACAGAAGTAAAAATGAACAGCATGATTAGATCTACCTACTGTGCGATTTTGAAGAAAATCTGAAAACCCATCTCGGAGTTATAGCCCTTTTTCCGTTAAATTTTCAAAATTTTTGCATTTTTTTT